>ML811636.1:0-19863 GCA_009831015.1 Picea engelmannii | reverse complement strand
AAATAATAATAATGACATGATTAATCCACAATGGGGATTTAATCCAATAACAAAATAATAAGAATGCTCTTCCCAGTTACATTACTTCAACAAAAAGGTGGGAAGATTTATGGGTAAATGATAGTTTCAGATTTTTAGAGTTTGGGGGTTGGACCAGGGAAACAGTCCATTGGGCATGGAGTCAAGTGAAAACCAAAGAAAGGATATAATAGCAGTGATCATATAACTTGCGGAAAATGAGGCAAAGTAAGTCTATCTTTCAGCAATTTGATAATCATGATGCGGTAGTAGAAAAAAGAAAGGAAAGGCCATCACAGTGAAAGCATCTATCAAGGAGGAATTTTCATTACGATAATCTTTAGAGGAAAACAAACGAAGGTTGATAACTAGATGCAGAGCACTTATCTGGAACGAATTCTTATCAGTCACCATAGAACACAACACATTTATATCAATTGTGGGTAAGTAGCATATAAAATGAATTCCAAACAAATTTAACACAACTGAAAGAGGAAGAGATAAACAATATGATAATGACAACAGATATATATCAACTGTGGGTAAGGAGCATATAAAATGAATTCCAAACAGATTTAACACAGCTGAAATAAGGAAGAACATACTGAAAGAATCAACCGCGATGAATCTCACAGTCTCAAGTAAATACATCATCTATATTACTCCATTCTTGGCTTACAAAGTAACTCGGCTTACAAAAAGAGCCCCTCTTCGAAAGAGGTTTTCCCCAGCTCGCCCCTCACGCCCCCTCTCTGTTACATCAATCGATCTTTTTAAAAGAAAAAACTAAAATAAATCTCTTTTTGTTCTGGGAAATACAAAACGGTTTGCCTTCTCCGGACTGTGCGATTGTCGGATGCGTTGCCAGATCCTTTAAACCGTTACTAATAGCTTTGACAAGTGGTGCATGGATACTCGTTTGTATGATTGGACTCTAAGGCTGAGTGTTATCTGAGACATGAACGATTGAAAGCGTCCTTCAAGAATTGATTGATTCAGATATTTTATACATCGTTCGACATCTTCAAGACTGATGTTATATCGAACAGGCCACTCCAGCTGTTCACGAATGGCATTAGCACCTTGTTTGGTTCTGTTAAATCTTGTACCGGGCAGATCTATGGGAATCTGTAGCATTCCTTAACTCTGAAATCCCAGTGATATCTAAATTTTCAACTCTTGTGCCCTGAACAACGCTTTCAGCAACTGGATCATTTGCTCAGTTGTGAGAACCATTGTGAACTTCAGACAATAGTTTGGTGTTATCACAACGACCCCCTGAGTTCCAATCCCCATTAGAGAAGTGCCTAGGTGATAGGGTTCTCATGAAGACCCTCAAATTTGGATACTTATCGAACTATTTATCAAGCCATTTCACAACACTACGCACTGTCAAATTGCGAGTAGTTTTGAGGTCATTGTTTGGTTTCCATTTACATACATGTGCCATCTGTTTGCATTTAATTTTCCCCTGTTCCAATGGTGCCCTGTACATCAAACTTATAAAGATTAGTATGCAGGAACCATGCTGGTCGGTCCAGATGCATTGCAAAGTCGGTGGATGGGTTTCCTAGGTTTAGTGGTTCAATTTCACAGAGACTTGCTGACCAATAATATAATACAGTTGTGTTCGTTTGTGGGAGTTTGAATGCCCAACCAGGTGGCCTTATTGCACCACGGGAACGTACTAAACCATATTCCTTGCCTACATCTTGAACATCTGGACTGTCTTTTCCACCTGTAAAGAGGCACATAATAGACTGGAACTGTTGCCTTCCTAACGAATCCCCAACAAACGCAAGTGTTTTGTCCTGCATTTTTGTAAGAAAGTGTTGCCCTTCAAAGTCGGGCATGTTACATTTATTAGGCTGCCACCGATATTTTTTATAAGAAAAATCAGGGCGTAGGGTCAACCTGCATGCCCACATTCCTGATAACCAGTGCTTACACATCTTGCCAGAATATATTGGCCTCCTGCTGTCCTGAACCCATTTTCCTTCGGTATAGTCACATGCTCTCTTCTCAATAGCTCATGTCTTTTCAACTTTTGTAGGAAGTAATTCTTTAGTAGAAATGACAGAGGACTTTTCAATTGCATAGGATTTCTCTTTTTTAGCCGAGATGGACTTCATATTATCAGCCTCTGGAGAGAACAAACCTCCAACCAGAATATCTTTGTCTGAACTGGAAGGAGAATTTTCAGTTGGCAATTCTTTGGCTGGGCTGAATGGAAACTTTTCATCAATCAATTTTTTACCCGAGCTAGATGGTGAGTTTTCAACTGAGAAATCTTTAGTTGCATTTGACAGTAATCCGGAGATGCGCGGAAATTCTTTAACTGATATGGAATCAGGTTCTCCAATTGGCAGAAATGAAGGACTTTCCATGACTGGAGGTGTGTACGAAGATGAACCTGAAAATAGTGTTTCTAGTCGATTCTCCTGCAGATAGTCTGGGCGAATCAACCTCCGAATGCGTTCATCTACGGGAAAAACACTCAGAAATGGAGCTCTTTCCAGTCCCCAAACAATAAATGTAGTGCAAACCAATGCAATAAGCACTAAGGAAACCTGCCACCCTCTCAATACTGGCAAAGATACCTCGTTCATCATTGTAAGTGCTATACTAGAACCTATTTCTCATAACACAAACTGAAGGATTGCAAACACTAGAAATCCTTCAAAGCCAAAGCTGTCTTCACGGGATATTAACGGCGGCCGAAGTTTTACTATTTCCAGCCCTCATTATCACTTTCTGGATGAAATTTTTTTGCGAACGGATTAAGTCCGTTTTCCAGTTTCACAGTGTTGTTAAATTTGAGCGAAAGTGCCTAAGTAATATCAGAAATTTTGAATATCTGTTACAACATAGGTTCCATCTAGGGATGGTACTTTCCCATAAAGTGCCAAGAACAGTAGACCAGGTGCCTTCATCCATTGGGTGACCCAAACGCGAAAGTTGTAACCTGTAGCCTATGCCACCTTATATACCAAGAACAGGTAACTAGATTGAGTGACCACATTTTCGATGAAACCAATCAAGGAGCTAGGTGACGGACTACGACAAGATTTCATCTTTGATCTGATAGTCAGAATGGTAACAGAGAAAACTAGCGCACTGACTGAGAATATCTCCACCATCTGCGAACGTTAAGAAATTCACCGCCATGGTAGCCTCTAACAGGGCTGCAAAAGGAGCGAAATCAACATGTTCATCAGCGCTTTCACTTATAGAAGAAATTTAGAAAATTGATATACTTCCCAAAGCGGCCGCCTCCATTCATGAGATTCCCAGAGAACAAGTTTCTATTAATGTTGTTGCAAATACAAAGATAACTCAGTAGATAACTCAGTATTTTACAATATAAAGGAAAACTGTCTTTGTTATATGATGGACATGCAGGCTTTTCTCAAAAAATAATGAATGACGCTGACATACCTTGCCTGAACATTTATAAAGTTGGTACTAAGAGAAATTGTTGTTGTTTTAACCTCTTTGTCCCCAAGCCATACAACATTAGTCATAAGATAAATATTCTTATAAAGTAATTCAAACTTTGAAATTCTCTCTAGGGGTAATGGACATCTGACAATCAATTTGCCTTTCATTGCTCCTCTGAAAATCACCTCCACAACATCAACGAAGTCTTGCTTTTGATGGAAAGCACCAATCCATTTAGTATGATCTGGAGTTTCTGAGTCCATCTTCATATGATGTGCATTAAAAAAGAATATCGTAGAAGGTATCAAAGTAATGTCAAAGTACTTGAGATAAACTTGGGTTTCCTCTGCATCAACATTCACTAAAGCTATCGATGCAAACTTGGACACTTCACGTACAGTTTTTGCAAGAATTTCATCAAGCTGTGTGCAAACAACATTTGTGCCCCTTCCGAATCGGAGAACCAAAACCTTGTCCAATGTATCCCTGATGAGATTTTCAATGTCTTGTTTCCTCGTAAGAGTTTGTAACAGGTAGCTCATTTCTGTATTGAAAAAAGAGTCAAATTTCCCTCTTCCTCTTTGTTGTGAAGTGTCCCGCCATATTGCTACAAGATTTTATCTTCTTTTCAGATTGACAGGGCACCATGGAAGTCATAATTCTAAGTTCTCCTGCCAGTGAAATCACCATTGGAAACTTTTAATGGAGTCGCCAGAGCATGTGCAACCAATATTTTCCTATGACCGGCTGCTCAACCAGGCCTTAGGACTAGGAACATGTCGTTCTCCCAGGGATAGATATCAACTTCGATTCCCCGGCAACGACGCCAAAATGTTGTCAG
Source organism: Picea engelmannii (assembly GCA_009831015.1). Classification (NCBI taxonomy): domain Eukaryota; kingdom Viridiplantae; phylum Streptophyta; class Pinopsida; order Pinales; family Pinaceae; genus Picea; species Picea engelmannii. Next base: position 15,563 of record ML811636.1, on the reverse strand, counting down.
TCGGAACTGAAATGGGTTGCATGCAAAACAATTCCGAGGCAACCTCGAACCGATTTGGATTGGAAGCTGCCCCCCCCAACCTGAGAGGGATCTCTCGAACAATGTCACAATATGATCTTCAGTAAGCGTAAAAAGATGGGCAGATTTATGGGTAAATGATAGTTTCAGATTTTTAGAGTTTGGGGGTTGGACCAGGGAAACAGTCCATTGGGCATGGAGTCAAGTGAAAACCAAAGAAAGGAGATAATAACAGTGATCGTATAACTTGCGGAAAATGAGGCAAAGTAAGTCTATCTTTCAGCAATTTGATAATCATGATGCGGTAGTAGAAAAAAGAAAGGAAAGGCCATCACAGTGAAAGCATCTATCAAGGAGGAATTTTCACTACGATAATCTTTAGAGGAAAACAAACAAAGGCTGATAACTAGATGCAGAGCGCTTATCTGGAACGAATTCTGATCAGTGACCATAGAACGCAACACATTTATATCAACTATGGGTAAGGAGCATATAAAATGAATTCCAAACAAATTTAACACAGCTGAAAGAGGAAGAGATAAACAATATGATAATGACAACACATATATATCAACTGTGGGTAAGGAGCATATAAAATGAATTCCAAACAGATTTAACACAGCTGAAATAAGGAAGAACATACTGAAAGAATCAACCGTGATGAATCTCACAGTCTCAAGTAAATACATCATCTATATTACTCCATTATTGGCTTACAAAATAACCCGGCTTACAAAAAGAGCCCCTCTTCGAAAGAGGTTTTCCCCAGCTTGCCCTTCGCGCCCCCTCTCTGTTACATCAATCAGTCTTTTTAAAAGAAAAAACTAAAATAAATCTCTTTTTGTTCCAGGAAATATGAAACGGTTTGCCTTCTCTGGACTGTGGGACTGTCGGATGCGCTGCCAACTCCTTTAAACTGTTACTAATAGCTTTGACAAGTGGTGCATGGATACTCATTTGTATGATTGGACTCTAAGGCCGAGTGTTATCTGAGACTTGAACGGTTGAAAGCGTCCTTCAAGAATCGATTGATTCAGATATTTTATACATCATTCGACATCTTCAAGACTGATGTTATATCGAACAGGCCACTCCATCTTTTCACGAATGGCATTAGCTCCTTGTTTGGATATGTTAAATCTTGTACCGGGCAGATCTATGGGAATCTATAGCATTCCTTAACTCTGAAATCCCAGTGATATCTAAATTTTCAACTCTTGTGCCCTGAACAGTGCTTTCAGCAGCTGGATCATTTGCTCAGTTGTGAGAACCATTGTGAATTTTAGACAACAGTTTGGTGTTATCGCAACGACCCCCTGAGTTCCAATCCCCATTAGAGAAGTGCCTAGGTGATAGGATTCTCATGAAGACCCTCAAATTTGGATACTTATCGAACTGTTTATCAAGCAATTTCACAACACTATGCACTGTCAAATTGCGAGCAGTTTTGAGGTCATTGTTTGGTTGTCCATTTACATACATGTGCCATCTGTTTGCATTTAATTTTCCCTTGTTCCAATGGTGCCCTGTACATCAAACCTATAAAGATTAGTATGCAGGAACCATGCTGGTCGGTCCAGATGCATTGCAAAGTCGGTGGATGGGTTTCCCGGGTTTAGTGGTTCAATTTCACAGAGACTTGCTGACCAATAATATAATACAGTTGTGTTCGTCTGTGGGAGTCTGAATGCCCAACCATGTGGCCTTATTGCACCATGGGCACGTACTAAACCATATTCCTTGCCTACATCTTGAATGTTGGGTATGTGTTATATTATTTGCTTTCTTGGACTGTCTTTTCCACCTGTAATGAGGTACATAATAGAATGGAACTGTTGCCTTCCTAACGAATCCCCAACAAACACAAGTGTTTTGTCCTGCATTCTTGTAAGAAAGTGTTTCCCTTCAAAGTCGGGCATGTTACAGTTATTAGGCTGCCACCGATATTTTTTATAAGAAAAATCAGGGCGTAGGGTCAACCTGCATGCCCACATTCCTGATAACCAGTGCTTACACATCTTACCAGAATATATTGGCCTCCTGCTGTCCTGAACCCATTTTCCTTCGGTATAGTCACATGCTCTCTTCTCAATAGCTGATGTCTTTTCAACTTTTGTAGGAAGTAATTATTCAGTAGAAATGACAGAGGACTTTTCAATTGCAGAGGATTTCTCTTTTTCAGCCGAGATGGACTTCATATTATCAGCCTCTGGAGAGAACAAACCTCCAACCAGAATATCTTTGTCTGAACTAGAAGGAAAATTTTCAGTCGACAATTCTTTGGTTGGGCTGAATGGCAACTTTTCATCAATCAATTTTTTACCCGAGCTAGATGGTGAGTTTTCAACTGAGAAATCTTTAGTTGCATTTGACAGTAATCCGGAGATGCGCGACAATTCTTTAACTGATATGGAATCAGGTTCTCCAATTGGCAGAAATGAAGGACTTTCCATGATTGGAGGTGTGTACGAAGATGAACCTGAAAATAGTGTTTCCAGCCGATCCTCCTACAGATAGTCTGGGCGAATCAACCTCTGAATGCGTTCATCTACGGGAAAAACACTCAGAAATGGAGCTCTTTCCAATCCCCAAACAATAAATGTAGTGCAAACCAATGCAATAAGCGCTAAGGAAACCTTCCACCCTCTCAATCCTGGCAAAGATACCCCGTTCATCATTGTAAGTGTTGTACTAGAACCTATTTCTCGTAACACAAACTGAAGGATTGCAAACACTAGAAATCCTTCAAAGCCAAAGCTGTCTTCATGGGATATAAACGGCGGCCGAAGTTTTACTATTTCCAGCCCTCATTATCACTTTCTGGATGAAAATTTTCCACGAACGGATTAAGTCCGTTTTCCAGTTTCACAGTGTTGTTAAATTTGGGCGAAAGTGCCTAAGTAATATCGGAAATTTTCAATATCTGTTACAACACCCACCACCCTGGCGCGCCTCTAATTGTTGATTTGAAAGAGAGAGGCATTACTTCCACTCTTCCTTTCGAACCTTTTCACCAGCACAATACTGTTACGGCCTCAGAATGCATTGTGAAAGTATTCACAGAGTTCATAGACGACCCTTTGATAGTATCTCATAATGTTGAGAAGGTGAAAGGGTTGGGAGGTCTGGAAAAAGGTTATCTGAAGGATGCAAAGGTTGGTAAAGGGTTAGAGTTTGGTTGTGGAGATAGAATAGAGTACAAAGGCCGAACAAACGCTCCCAAAAGGTTTGGAAGCCAAAATGCACTAAACGAAAGTTAGTGCTAGGCATGGACATCGGTCTAGAAGATTCTTGTAATTTGTCGCTTTGTGCTCTAGTAGGTAGACTGGCATATCATTCGTGGTGCGTCTCTACTATGAAGGCGTGGGTGCAACAGAATTGGCTTCCTTTGCTAGGATACACTCCTGAGTTACTTTCGTTGCTTGGGGGATGGTCGGGCTTTGTTTTCAAAACTCCAGAGGACATAGAACATGTACTGAATACTTTCTGGAGTTTTGATGGGGGGAGTTTAATGCTTAAAATATGGATATTAAGATTTAATCCCGCTACTAAGTATTTTAGTTTTAGACACGTTTGGGTGCTCCTCCCCAGCCTTCCATTACAGATGTGGAACAAAAAATCCTTGGAAGCGAGCAAGAATGCCATAGGCCATTTCCTAAAAATAGAAGAAGTTGACCTGCACTCACTGGATAAAATAATGACAAAAGCATTAGTTGAACTAGATGTCCATGAAGGACTCTTGGAAGTTCTTGAGATTGAATGGTGGGGTCTTTTATTTGTCCAACGACTGGACTAATTGGGTCTATCATTCCATTGCACCCTCTGTAGGCGGACATGAAATTTGTGCAAGGATTGCACAACTATCTATGGCTTCCTATCGGATGATGATTTAGCAAATGATACTCTTGGAGATCGTGTTACTCGTTTGGAGGAGGACAATGTTCTTGTGGACTATCCTGGACTCTGCTCTGAGGATAGTCTCGCAACTATGGACACAACTTTTATCGATAAGTTGAAACATTTATGTCCCAAGTTATATTCTTCTTTAACGGCATGGGAATGGGACCAATTAAACTCTATACTCTTCCTTGACCAATCTAAAAGGCCAGCTACTAATTCTAATCAGTTCACAAACTATACTACGGTTAGTCAGACTGTGGATGGGGAAGTTTCTCGAAGTCCTCCTGTGGTTTCTCCTACTGAAGTGGTAACAAACATTTCCACAGGTACTTTTGGGTTAGAGACTGATACTATCATCCCTGGTTACGCTGAACCTACTCTTAGTGACAATGCTCTAGACTCTTTGTTATCAGATTTAATTCCTACATGGCCTAGAGTTTCTAAGACTTTACCGATACCAACCTTCCTAGGTTCTACTCCTATGGCAAGGCCATATTTTTTAGGATCTACTTATGATAATAAAGGGAAGGGTCTCACTGATGTTATTGACCCTACGTGGTCAAGGGGACTGGGTTTCGAAGTATCACCAATAAAAACTCGAAGTGTTCGTAGAAAGGCGGGTACTACTATTAACCCTTTATCTACTGATTCTAATACTACTACTGAACTTGGGGCGCTTAGAAGTTTAAAATCCCTGGCAAGGGATAAAAAATGATTTTAGTATCCCTCAATATCAGAGGGGTTGGAGGACCCCTGAAACAAGCCTCCCTGCTTAGATTGTTGAAAAATACCTCTCCTAGTATCATTTTCCTACAAGAAACTATGGTGTCTATGGATAAGGAAAGAAATTTTGTGTATAAGCTTCGACTTGATTGGATGATCTATGCGGTTAGTGCCATGGGGAATTTTGGTGGTTTACTGGTGTCTTGGGATCCTAAATTATTTGTTTTTGACCCTTTTCTAAGTACTAGTGGTATTCTTTTGTCAGGATACTCTATATTGGATAAAAGGAAGCTATCGCTACTAAATGTTTACGGACCATGTCAGGATAGAAAATATTTATGGATCTCGGTGGAAGCTTCAGGTATCTTAGCACAAAAGGATCTAATCATTGTTGGATACCTGAATTTCACAACTTCATCTGCGGAGTTCTTTGGGCAGTCAACTTTACAAGACTCTTTGGCGGGTTTTTTCAAATCTCTTTTCTTAAAAAAACTCTTTAGTTGATGATGCTCCTTTTGAGATTGTTCTGACATGGAGGAATGGTCGTGCGGGGGTGGATAGTATTGAAAAAAGACTTGATAGGGTATATATTGCAGAGGACCTCTTGGCTACTACTCAGAGGTACAATACTTGGGTTCATTATCCATTTTTGTCAGACCATGCTCCAGTGTTTCTCGAGTTTGGAGTTGGGATCCCAAGGGTGATGTATCCTTTTAAACTAAATTCGGTTTGGATTGGGGAAGAGTCCTTTGAGATAATGGTAAAGGATGTCTAGATGGATCCCGATTTTCAAAATATTATAGGTGCTCAAAGGATATTGGTGGGGAAAATCACTACTTTAAAATCATGAGTCAAAAGCTGGGAAAAGGAAAAATGTCTTCATGACATCAGGGACCTAAATATAATTGAAGAGACTCTTAATCAAATTTATGAGCGGATGAATAATGGAAACACTGCTGAAAACATTGACCAAACAGTTTTCAACCTAGAATCCGAGAGAAAGAAGCTATTGTTGGCAGAGGAAGAACATTGGCAGAAGAAAAGTAGAGCTATATGGATCAAAAGTGGTGATAAGAACACCAAGTTCTTTCATCATTTTAAAAGCTACAGGAGAAACAAAAAATTCATATGGGAGATTAATGATGGCACATGGGTTTTACATACGGGACAAAAAGCTATTAAGGTTGAAGCAGTTAAGTTTTTAAAATCTTTTTTTAATGATACACGACAAAAAACTGTTGTAAATCAGATCAATTCAGTCAGAATGTTTCCCAACATTGTGCGGGAGGAGGATTTAAGACACTTGGAAAAATTTGTTACAAAGGATGAATTTTTTGAGATTCTAAGGGGCTTTGCAAAGGACAAAAGTCTTGGACCAGACAGTTGGACTGTGGATTTTTTCTTACACTTCTTTGAGCTGATTGGACAGGATTTATTAGATATGGTGGAAGAATATAGAATTAGAGGGGAAGTAATCAGCTCGATTAACTCAACCTTTCTCGCACTGATTCCCAAAGAAAATAATCCCACAGAGTTCAGTGATTTTCGGTCGATAGCCTTATGTAATTTATGTCATAAGATAATAGCAAAAGTGATTTCTAAAAGTATTAGACCAATTCTATCCATATCTTTATCAGAAGAACAATTGGATTTTCTTAAAGGCATACAAATACTTGATGCAATAGGATCAACACAAGAATGTTTACATAGTATTAAAAGCAAAAAACTACAAGCTATAATCCTGAAACTTGATTTAAAAAAGGCGTATGATTGTACAAAATGGGATTATCTAAGGTTAATTCTTCTACATAGTGGTTTTGGTATTCCAACTACCAACTAGATTATGGCATGTGCCACATCTACGAATTATGCCATTCTGATTAATGAAGAGCCCACAAACTTTTTTAAAATCTTCAGAGGTCTCAGACAGGGTTGCCCAATGTCGCCTCTTCTTTTTATTTTGGCTATGGAAGGTCTTAGCCCGGATCTCAAAAAATAAAAAGGAGAAGGTACTATCTCTAGAATCAAGGTATATAGACTAAAAAGTTCTTCATCTTTTATTTGTAGATGATATTCTAATAATGACTAGAGAGACTCTTTCGGAGTGGGAGGTTATTCAGGATATTCTTCAAAACTTCTGTTGTGCCTCGGGTTTGGTTATCAATCCTCAGAAGTCTATCTTACTCCATTCAGGGGTCCATCTGGAAACTCTTAGGTATTTAAAGGAAATTCTCCTCTTCCCCACTAAAGATCTGGCATTATGTTTCAAATATCCAGGGTATATGTTAAAATCTGACAGTTATAAAGTAGAAGACTGACAATGGTTACTTGACAAGTATGAGTCCCAGATAACTCACTAGAGTAATAAGTGGTTGTCCCTTGGAGGACAATATGTTTTGATAAAGGTGGTCTTTGAGAGCCAACCAATCTACTGGTTGGCCTTAACTCACATTCTGATTGTTGTTCTTCAAAGAATCTGTAAGATGTATTTCGATTTCCTCTGGTCTGGAAACATTCATAGTTACAGGTATCATTTAAGTAATTGGTTGTTAATTGCTAGACAAAAAAAATATGGAGGTTGGGGCCTCTAAAATATTTTCATATTCTATAGAACATTGGCTACAAACACTATGTGGAGATTTCTCATGAGACGTGGAATTTGGCAAAATATCCTCAAGGATAAGTACTTTCCGCATGTCTCAGTTTTGACTTGGCTCTAATCGGGGGAATCAGTTCATCCTTTTGGATCTCAGACGTGGAAAAATATTCGTAATACTTTGCAAATCATTATTCATTGGTTGGCCTGGAAGCTGGGCTCTAGTCTCTCAATTCAAGTTGGAAAGGATGTGATTTTAGGTCTGGGACAGAAAGCCATTCTGTCAAGGGAATCGGTAACCAGTCTCAATCAAAAGGATATTTATCTCTTATATCAAGACAACTGGGGGTTGGGAGAGAGATAGGTACAAGATGAATCAGTAGTGTCGAGCTGGGTCTTGATGAGCCTCTAGTTGAAGAATGGGATTGCTACACATAGTCTTTAAGGGATTTTGCATAGCGTTAGTTGATAAACAATATGAATTGATTTGGATGGGAGGAGATAAGTCTGGATATATCTCTGCCAAAAACGTTTACGAAGCATTATCAAAATCTCTGTGGATTTATAATCTTAGGGGATGGAAGAGAAATTTATGGAAGTGGGATTTCGCATTGAAGATAAAGATTTTCATTTGGATACTAGCAAAAAATAAAATATTATTCTATAAAAATCTACAAAAGCGAGGATGGAAAGGGCTAGACATTTGCATTTTATGCAAAACAAAAAGAGAATCTACAAAACATCTTTTTGAAAGTGCTCCTTTACCTTGACAGTTTGGGAGGAAATAAAAAAGGCTTTGAACTTAGATTATGGATGGAATGGAAACACAATGGCATAATCCTTCAAAAATTGGGCTATTCAGAATTCAACTATGAAAGCTCTACCGGCATACAACTGTTGGTTTATATGGATAGATAGCAATAAGTCGATCTTTGAAGAAAATCCGCCATCAGTTCAAATAATAGTTTATCTAGCAAGGAGTGTTATGGGTGCACCGAAGAATTCACTTCAAGATAACATTCCTCGGTTCATTGATTATTCCTATCATGTAGATAAAACACTTTCTTGGTTTGATGGGGCTTCTCAACACAATGGTCTTCTAAGTGGAGCTGGTGGTGTCATAAAGATTGATGATTTTAGAGAGTACATATGGATACTAAACTGTGGGAATGGAACAAATACCAGAGCGAAATTTATGGGAGCATGGGATACTATAACTCTTGCAGTTAGACTGTCAGTTACTGCTTTACATGTTTATGGGGACTCCAGGACAGTCATTGATTGGCTCAATAGGAAAGGTGAACTAAGGGTGGAAAATCTGGATGTGTGGAAGGATATAATTGAAGAGATTTGTCCACTATTCAGATCTATTTCCTTCGAGCACATATACAGGGAATCAAACAAACACACAGATCATCTATCAAAGAAGGATCTCCACAACTACCGAGGGAAAATTGCATATAACTTATGGGTGGAGGGACATGAGGGACCGTCACAGTTCATAAATATGTAGTTTCTTTTTTCAAGTTCTCTCCTTGTCACTACTTTTTGGGGTCTTTTTTTTATATCCACCTCTATGATTAAGGGTCTATATTGTTTTTTGGAAGTATAGTGCTTTTTGTATTTTTCTTAGATGAGATTGTAAGGATTGTCATCTATGAACATTGACTGGCCATAGTGGACTAGATGCCCTGTCAGCAAAGAATCAGTATATGTAGAAAGATTATATTATTATCAATATAATGTGCAATTTTCTATTGAAAAAAAGCTTGGGGAATTAGAAGAAGATTATCATTCTATAAATATATAAAACAACTCAAAAAATATATAACTTTCGGAGTGTCAAATCCATTATGGAATTATTAAGTGGATATGAGGAAACTGTTAAAAGTTGAATATTTTACTCACATTTGACTTTTAAATTTTGTAAACTTTGAATTATAAAATTTCAAATGATTTAGTATGTAAATCATATTAAATAATTGTTTTATTTTTTAAAGAAGGAAAATGTTTATGTTAGTTAGAGTTATTGGTTTAGTACCATGTTTATATTTATCTTGATGTGCAATTATTTTATTGTGTAAAAATGAATCTTGGTTAAGGAGAAATACTTTCATTCTTGCTAGATGTTGTTGGATCTTAGATCGTTAACCTATTTCCTTATGCCTAAGAAAGATGAGCTCCTAGCTAAGCATAATTACTTAAATTTTATTTATTTATTTATTCCAAGGGAAAATTTTCTCTAATTTTATTAATATAAAACAAAATTACATTTTCATATGCCTCAAGGCATTCAAAACTAAAGGCTCTATAGTATGATGGAGCAACACCTATGCTTACTTGTTTTATATGTAAGTGAGTGATATAAAAAAAAGTCATTCCTTGACTTTAAAGGACATTAATTACAACTTTCAATATCAAGATTTTAAAAATGTCCAGTATCGCAGGTCTTTGAGCTGTATCTCCAAAAAAGTATGATTGTTCCATGACTAAAAAAGAGAAAAAACTATAATACTATATGTTTCAAAAGGAAAATCTGTCCATTCTCAGAAAAAAAAAGGGAAATTATATCCAGAATGCAAGAGGGAGAAAAATTGTGTACCCATCTTGAAAGATGAAAATGGTCTAGGTACCATGCTATGGCCCCAATGTCTCTTTCGAAATCTCATATGTTACCCTATTCCCGTCCTTGTATATATGAGTTAAATAAATGCGTGAGAAGACCACCATCTATTGTTGTATATAATCAAAAGTGGTTGGAAGTAAAATTTCTAAGAGTTGCTTCCTTTCAAATCCATTGGATAATTAGTAAAGAATCCCCCCAAATTTGTAGTTGTGCAACTCTATATTCTTGAGTCAACATGAATGTTAATTTGAGAGCCATAAATTCACAATACTTAGTAGTTCCCTTACCAATTCCATATTTGAAAGTTATGATGTGATTTGCGAAGAGATACAAGATTCCTCCCGAGCCTCCTACCCGAGGATTCCCTTGAGAGATACCATCAATGTATGCCCAAGTATTATTCGTATTGATGAATTCTTTTCTACTAAATATTTTTTGTTTATCCTCAATTTGAGGTTAAGAATTTAGTATATTTAGAGGTTTAATTGCACATTTAAGGGGTAGGGTCTCTTGTCCTTTGAAAAGCTTCAAATTTCTAACGAGCCATATTCCCAGTGCTATATTGAGTGGAAGAGCTCTCATTTTCTTTGTCTCCTTGTTTGTATACCAAGAATTGAAGACGTCTTTAGTACTTCCTCCTTCCCATGCATTCTTTAGTCCTATCATGCTTCCAAATTCTTTCTAGACCTCTTTGGAAAAGGAGCAAGTTAGAAGTAAGTGGTCTATAGTTTCCTATACTTGTTAGCATAGACTATACCAACCAAGGCCCAATTTATTTATTTATTTTATTTTATTATTAATATGTAAAACCTCCCAGGTGGGAACCATGTTGTTTAATGCTAGCCATGTGAAGATTTTATTCTTGGAGGGTCACCTTAACTTCTGTATGATTCTCCACCACCAAAGCGATTTTCCTTAAAAAATATTGTTTTTCTTACAAACACATTTAATTGAATAAATTAATCATTATTGAATTTTATTATAATTATCACTTTTTTAATTTTACCTAATACATCACTTGATATTATTGGAGTTATTTAATTTTATAGTGAAATTTTCGTTGGTTGTTGGGATTCAACAATATAGAAAGTCATAATTCCCATCAATCCAAAAATTTTGATCAATTTTTTTAATGTGGATCAATTGAATTGGGAAAAATCTCTAAGAGAATTGTTCCACTACACACATATTATATTATAATAAAACTTATACTTAAAATTTCTATCAATTTTTTTTATTAAATTTATGATGAAAAAAAACCCACTTACTCCGAGATTAACTTCCTCCAATAACCTTTTCCTATATTTATTTCAATTAAAAGTTATATAATAATATCTAAACGTTTTAAGCATATTTACACGTCTTCTCTTAATACATTAATGGCGTTGACCAAATCTTATTAGTCCATGCTAGAGGAAAGAATGGACTCTAGCGTTCGATACAACTTTGACCATCAATTAGTTTACAATTGACTTTTAATACAATTGTTATATCCCTAACTTTGTAGCATGGGTTGTAATTTTAAATATTTTAATAAAAAATATATATCTACAATCCTATTCACTCTAACAATGGAAGTCTTATTGGAGGCTTTGCTCCTCCCAATGTAAAAATACATTCTCAGTCCTCACTTTTAACTTATGATTTGGATGACCACTCCTCCCAATGTAAAAATACATTTCCAATCCTCACTTTTAACTTATCACTTTTAATTTATGATTTGGATGATGATTTGAATGCAATTTATTTGTTCTAAGTTTTAACCTAAGTTCTAAGTTTTCAATGCACCCAAAAATGTCTGACAAATACGATGAATGCCTGCTCTTCCTCCCAAATTTCAATGTTTGACAAATACGGCCACCCGTCTGCACCGCCTGCATGCACATGGCCTGCTTATTTCTTCGATCGAGTGATCAAGAGTTGGGAGTTACTTTGCCTTGTTGCACTCCAGGTAAACAACATAACTCTTTTAGATATAGCTACCATGAGCCATAGTTGAGCACAACCTACCATGGACTCTATAGAGAAGCTCAAGAATTTTGTGCTCGCTAGAAGAGATCCATAGCGGACTTTGTTAGCGAATATTTCTGGGCTTGCTTCTGATGACATTCAAGCAAAGGAGGTTGTTGCTATTCACCTAAGAAATATGTTATCTATCAGTCAAATTTTCTTTTCCTATCACGTCTGATCCGAAACCACAACTGGGTTCATAATTTTATTGCGATGGAGCCATTTCCACAACTCTTATTAATACCTTCTTTGTGTAGCAGGTAATCCTCCAATAGATGTGGGAATGCCTTCAAACATGTCACTAGTGATGAGAGCTTAACCCACCTATTTGATCTGTCCCTCAAAATATTCTCTACTTCTCAACTCAAGATCTGAGCATGAGGCATCTTCAGTGGGTATGCCTTCAAACATGTCATCACTGATATGTTTTATACATGTTGGAATAATATATACAATATAGAAATAAGAATCAAGCGAGCTCAGTTTGGAAAAAACAACAATATTGAGCTTACAAAAGTAATGAAGTATATCTCACCTTCATAAAAATTACATTTCCAGCGGGCCTGCCTTCAAACATGTCACCACTGATTGGTTCTGCTAGGGAAACTCAAGATGGAGAATATGTTTCTTTTACTGGATCAACTTCAACTGGAATTGATACTAGTGTTGATGGTGACGAAACTGTCATTGAATCCACCTTGAAATATAGGTGAACTTTAACTTAACCTTTCACTTTTAAAGTCCATCCCTTTACTTAAACCCTTATTGAACTCGAAAATGAAGGTCAAAATGTGAATGGCTATCCCTTCCACATATATCCTTTCCTTTATCCCATCCATGAAGCATGCCCTTGCCAAAAAACAAGAAGAGAGCACTGCACAAAGAGCATCAAGCACTAATTATACTAATTGTTCAGGTTGTCAAGTAGGAGATATATATTTTCGATACCATGTAGTTATATATTCCGACGAAGGCCTTGTTATTTTTTTCTCAGATATTTCTCCCTTTGCTATCCATCAAACCCCACTATCTATTCATTCATGTTTTCTCTTGTTTTGTCTTAAATATCTACCTTGCATGCAACCAGAAAAGAAACGAAAACAACATCCCCCATGTGTGCAGAGAAAATGCCCAGAAGCAATCGAATAATAATAAAGATGGAGAAGAAGCCATACACCGTCAATTTCCAAGAACAAAAGGCATTGAGAGCCTTTGCTTCTGTCGCCATAAATAATTTACGGACTACAGGTTAAGAAGGAAGGTTGTTGCGACTACATGATGGTACACACATTTACATTGTCTTGACTGAAGAGCGTCGTGTATATTTCTTCTATGCGATTTGGTTGACTTAGGAAGGAAGACTCCACGTTATGAACATAGTCAGAAGGAGCCTTCTTGTCACAACTTTGAGAAATGTAGGGTTGGTAGATGAGATTGTAAGGCATGTAGGTCCAAAGCTCTGTGTGCTTTCCTATGCCCTTCACCACTTTTTTCACATCCACGTATCCAATGACCATCAACTTTTGTTGTTTTCTATTCACGTCCATCGACTGCACACCTGCACATTCAATACTCATCATATAACATATGTTGTTCCAATTCATTCATCTCATATTACACAATTATATATATAGCCTCAGTGTTCACCTTTCATGGAGGAGACAGACTTCTTCGCTTTCCTCTCACACCCATCACAGTCCATGTGGACCTTCATCTCTATGGTCTGCACAAGATCCAGTAAACAACACTCAATCGACATAATAAGAAGTGTTAGGATCAAGTAAGCAAGTGCATATATCACTCTGGTTTGGATGCTGGGAATAACACTAATCGTTCCCATATGCTTTCTTCTTGTTGCAAGTCGTATGTTCTGAATTTTAGGCATAAATGAGCCAACAATTTCTATTGCAATTACAGTGCCAGTTGATTCCTTCTCGCATGATCTAGAAGCTTATCGCTTAGGAGCGTCGTGCACACTAGCATATCCACTAGTTGTCAACCCTCTACATGTAAATACAAGTGTCAAAGAACAGGCTGTAGCGATTAAAATTAAGAGGAACACATAGATATGCAAGTGCAAAGAATAAGTTGTATTGGTTAAAAATTAACACTACGAGGAACAATAGGAGAGATAAATGTAATGCATTGTTATGATTACATGGTCAACCACAATTAAGCCTCTCATAAGTTGACATGTTGAACAAACTTTTTCTTTCTTTAACAATTTGAAACATAGATTTTATTTATTGTTTTTTTTATATTGTTCTATAGACATGCATGGTCCACTTTGATACGAGGTTCTCTTATAAAGAGTATCTTTCCTTAATTCTTTAAGGTTATGCCATGATCGGTGAAAGATGCATTTTCCCTACTAAAGGAAAGGGAAACAATGGAAATTTTAGATAAAAAAATCCAAAGAATCGATGATAGCTCCATTTGACCTGCTAAAGGAAAGGGAACAATGAAAATTTCAGATAAAACAATGCCAGAGATTGGTAATGAGTTCTTCCATTTTCATTGTTTTTATAACCTTTTAGAAAACTTATTTTGTGAGAAACCTCGTCCAAATTTCCAAATTACAGGAATGGGGTTATCGCGATCTTTATCCTTACTAGCATAAACTGTTATGTTGTAATAAAAATATATCACATGAGACTGATAGACATTAGGCAATGGGAGATTTTATTTGTGATAGACATTAGGCAATGGGAGCTTTTATTTGTGAATATTTAAAAGAGTGTTTGTTTTTTCTCGTGGTCTTTTGATGTTGGAGAGATTTATTAAATATTTTAATAGCAGAGTACCTTCAATTTTGTGCAGTGTTGTTGTACTTTTTCATTATTATATTGTATTGCAGAATCCTTCGTTTGTAATGGAGTCAAAGTATTCCTCCACTGATATGATCGAGATTGAAGCTGGAATTGGGCAACTTGCTTCTTTCCAACATGGCTGAGAGTCCAAAGACGATCAAGGTAACATAATATTGATAACACATAATTTGTCTAAATCGATGAGGTTGTATCTAAAAAATATTTTCTTCATTGATCTAGATTGATAGTTTAGACAAGTGTTAGAGGTTGTGGGATTAGAGGGCTTGCATGGATCACTTATGAATTTCCCGTAAGTGTGAACTATTTTCCTACTATTTTAATTGTTGCTAGTTATCTTTCTTATCATTTAGATATGCTAATGTACAAAACATACACAATGGTTTTGAGTCTTGACTTTGAGCTAGCTGAGCTCATGGCTCAAACTCTTCAGTGCCCACACGTCTTCATTGTGGGTTTAGGAGGTTTAACAAAGAATGCTTAATAATTTTCGATCAATGTGAGCCATCTGCCTACTATTTTGATCATTGAGTACTATGCCCCTACTATTTTGATCATCTCTGGTAGTCCATTAATGTTCTTAGGCTGTGTCACAAGTTTAAAACCCACAAAGTTATCCCCTTAATATTATGATCATATCTGGTTATCCATTAATGTTCCCAGGCTGTGTCACAAGTTTAAAACCCACAAGGTTATCCATTGATGCTCTCGGGTTGTGTCACAATTTTAAAACCCACAAGGTAGTATCATTGCAAAACCCAAAAAGGTAAGGTCGATGTATCCCTGCAAGGGGGTCTCACATGGAAAACATGTTATGCTCCCTAGGGATGAGACCTAAAATGTTACCTTTACCCATTTTGTT
>ML811635.1:189687-200218 GCA_009831015.1 Picea engelmannii | reverse complement strand
AGCTTTATGAGGAACTCCAACTTGTCTTTATAGATGAAGCATCTTTGATTGGGAGTCGGTTCTTGTATTCCATTGACAGCCGACTAAGAAGCATAAAACATGTGCAGACGAAATACTTTGGAAACATTGACATGATATTATGTCAGGATCTTTACCAGGCACAGCCAATCCAATATTCCTTGATATTTGAACAACCTACCGTTAACATGGAAACAATCACCCATGACTTCTGGAGAGACAATATTAAATGCTTTGAGTTGCATACTACAATGCGCCAAACAGATGAAACATTCATTGCAATTCTAAATAGAATGCGCACAAACAACCAAACACATGATGACTTGACCTATATCAATTTGAAGTGTTTACGGCCTGCACCAACAGACCCAACATTCCCTTACCTATTCTACAGAAATAAGGATGTTGCAAAGCATAACAGCCACATGTTGTCGCTCATGCCTGGCGATGATATCATCATCAATTCCATTGACCTGGAAGAAGACAACCATGGAAATATGCAACGTCATGAACATTCAGTCACTTTACCTTTGCAGCTTGTCCTCAAATTAGAAATGTTGGTTGAAATATATGCCTGCAACTATGATTCACAGGATGGCTTGGTGAATGGTTGAGATGGAATACTGAAAGGCTATACCAAGATAGAAAAAGTGGATGTCCTTTGGATTAAGTTCCATGAACCACATATAGGCAAGTGACAAGCAAGCAAGTTGTCTTATCTATATAATTCAAACACTGGAAGCGATTGGACACCTATTATGCGAATATCGAAGCCAGTATCGACATCAGCAAAGACAGGTCAACTAAAGATTCGAAAACAATTTCCGATTAAACTTGCATGTGCATGTACAGTCCACAGATCACAAGGACTAACACTTGATAATGTTGCATTTCAACCTGCTCGAATTCGGATACATGGACTTGTATACACAACATTGTCCCATGTCAGAAGCATAGACTCCTTGTATTTACTAAGTCCTCTCACAAAAGATAACTTCAAAGTGAAAGAGAAAGTTGATATTGAAATGGAACGATTGAGGACCACAACAAAATGGCAATTGCATTATGATTACCAATCCATACAAACAAATTCATCTGTATCAATTCTCTCGCTTAACACACGTAGCTTAAGTGCACACATGGATGATATACAGAATGACTACGATATAATGCAATTTGATATTTTGTGCTTGCAAGAAACACACATGGCATTATGCATGCAGAACAAACAATTCCCAAATCACAATTGTATATCAAGTTACATTACACATGGGGTTATGATACTGGTGAAAAAACATGTACGGATTTTGGACCATATACATATGGAAGAAAAGAATGTTGAACTGTTACTTGCAAAAAAAAATTCCCATGAAACAGAAGTTGCAATACTGAATTTGTATGCTTCTCCCCATGCAGCGTTCTCCAACATAGTGCATGCTATTTCCAATGCATTGGCCCATTTCCATCTGAACGGACCCATTGTACTTGTAGGAGACTTCAATATCGATATGCTACAAAATACTGGTAGAACAAAAGAATTGGAAAACTACATGTGCAAATACAGTCTCCGCTTTCTTTTGAACAACACGGGCCATCTGCAAAACGCACTTATTGACCATGTCTGGTCCAATGTGTCCATTCCTCAATACAATATATTTGTCTTAGACACATATTGGTCTGATCATGATACAATTGGTATTGCACTTGAATTATGACATATACATCAAACTTATTGCAAACTCATATTTATATGTTTCAAAGCATATTTGTATCCATGATTTCTACACACATCATTCTAGTGAGCATACAGACAGTGTTCTACTCGAATTATAAAATATACATTGTGCAACAAAAAAAAAGAAAAAAGGTACATCCTCCCAAAAACTATTTGTCACTCTATTCATCTTATTCTATTTCTTTTTTGTATATGTACATGGTAGTTTCCTTTTTCTTAACATCTGAACTTATGTTCATATCCATTTTGCTTTGTACTTTTGTTGATAGAAACAGACAGGAAAACTAAATGACGCAAAGAACTCCTACTCAAAGACGTAGACCAATCCATGCAAAGGTGCATTCTTTTTATGCCCGTGTTCCATAGTAAATAGTTCTTCGTTTACTTTCTCTGTGTTTGTCAAACTTGTTTGCAGCTATGTTTTTTTTTTTTTTTTGGCACGTAGAGGCCACTACCCTGCACATCCGCCATCGAACAAATGCAATGTTGAGCTAGCCAGCATGCACGTCCGCCATCGAACAGATGCAATGTTGAGCTAGCCAGCCCGCAAGTCCACTTGTCAATTTCTATATCGCCCAACTATGATGGCTATTTGCAGGACACGAAACATTAGAGACATAATGTGCAACCCGCAAGTGCGCGATCCAAATAAGTGGTTAGGTATGGAATAAGGGATCTGTGCATATTTGGTATGTAGTGCTCATTTCTGGGAGCGTGCCAGCCCTGGAACCCGCGATACAGAAACTGTACATCATCTATAAAATCTCAGCCACCCCACAAGTCTGCCTGTCAATTTGTATATCGCGGAACTGTATTTGCTATTTGTAGAACATGGAACAATAGAAGCCTTTTTTTTTACTCCTCCCGCCCGAGAACCCGCAAGTATGGAATGCGATATGGGTACATTGTGTATAAAATCTCATGTCGATACTTTATAAAGGTACATATTTAGTTTTGCCTCTTTTCTACACACATTGATCTGGTAACCACAGAGTTGGAGTTAGACGGAGCCAAGTCAGCGATCCAAATAAGTGGCTAAATATGGAATAAGGGATCTGTGCATATTTGCTATGTATTGATCGTTTTTGGGAGCCCGCCAGCCATGGAGTAGAATGTTGAGCCGGCCAACCCGCAAATCCGCTTGTTAGTTTATTATCATAAGCTATTTGTAAGTTACCGAGAAATAGAGCCCCGTTTTTTACCCCGCCAGCCCGAGAACCCGCAATCCAGAAACTGTCAATGGTCTATAAAATGTCAGCCAACCCGCAAGTCCGCTTGTCTATTTGTATATCGTGGAACTGTGTGTGCTATTTGTAGAACATCGTACAGTAGAGGCATTTTTTTGAGCCCGGCCGCCCGAGAACCCGCGATCCCGAAAGTAGCAAGGTATGGAATGGCATATCTGTGCATGCTCTATAAAATCTCATGTCCATACTTTATGAAGGTACATTTTTAGTTTTGCCTCGTTTCTACACAGACTGATCTGGTAACCACAGAGTTGGTGTTGCACATGAATTATGAAATATGCACTGGGAGTCTGACCAAGCCCTTTGGTTTGCTTAGCTGAACAATTTTGACTCATGCAGTTTCAGCATTGAACACTCAGCAGTTTCACCATGCACTTTCAGACTTGGCCATTCCTTCCTTGCTTGCTCTTCCCCGTGCCCGTCACCTTCGCATGCGTGCATAATAAGAAATAGTGTTTATATATGTGTGTGTGTGTGTGTGTGTGTGTGTCTTCTTTCTAAATCTTTAATGCTAACAGGTCATCGTGTAGGCACCGTCTAAGCTGTCATTGATGCGCGCAAGGCTCGAGAAGTTCTGCCATCAATGCAATTTTTGCGAAGGCTTTTCTTATCCCTTCCCAGTCTTAATTTCAAACGCAATGGAATGTCATTCACACGCCGCCAGCTTGCTTCCTTCACAAAACCTCGAATCTCTTCCCAGTCTTAATTTCAAATACCATGGAATGTCATTCACACGCCGCCAGCTTGGTTCAACACCTCCAATCCTTAAATGTTCTTCATCATAACTGCCACCTTCGCACTTCTAAGTATGATAATAATTAAGCTTTACTTCTAACAGGTCATCATACAACAGGCATAGATGTTGTCATTAATGAGGAGATTTTCCATTCGCACACATTGAAGCAATGTTTCCGGGGAGTTATATTGTCCCCTGCATTTCTTCATTTCAAGCAGCGTCTAGAGCAAACCAACGTTTCCATAAAGTACTAGCACCAACTCTACAACAGATTTGTAGAGATACAATGAACATCTTCCTCTCGAGCTTCCTGTGCAGAAGAAGGCAAAAAGATTTGTAGGGGAGGCAGAGCAGCCTGAGATTTATAGTGAAAAGATGGATCTTGACACTAATCTGGAAAGCATATTCTGCAACCTTGATCAGCCTGGAGACGCAATTCAGCATGCCTGCTCAATGGACATGGTTGATACCCTAATTTTTTACGAAGATGAATCCTTCGTATTCCAGAGTGTTGTTTTTGAATCCAAATAAAAAAAATTAATCATTGAAAAAAGAGATGTAAAAAATAAGAAAAGAAAACATCGTTCAGAACTTGACCTTGCCAATATGCAGGCGTCCAAAATATCTCAACTTCACATGGTAACCGGAGATGCTCTTCATGATTCTGTTGGAGTCATTGAAACCGAAAATGCCAGGCTAGAGAATCGGATTAAGGAATTAGAGGAAGCTTTGTTTCCTATGCCATTGCATCACGGTTCTTTGGGAATAGCCATGCATGCTGCTACTCCACGCACCCCTGCAACAAATCTAAAAGGGTCCTCCAGCTTCCTCGCAACCTGTAGAGGATATGTCGAGAAAAATATCAACAAAAGAATGGAACTTATTACTAAGGCCTGGGAAACATCACATAATATGGATTCCCTGGGGAGCAGGGCACATAACTTGCTCCTACTTCTGCAGACAGATTTAAAAAATGAAGAAACTTTCTATGTGCACACGGTCATCCCTTTTGCCTTTCATGTCAACAACATGCCAGAGACGAGAAAAAGACAACATGATCTCCCTTCCGATAAACGGCTCACTCAATTAGAAGAATGATGGAAAGAGAAAGTGAAGAACATGTATCTCATCGTCCAATCATGTGAGCAAGCAATATCAAAGAAATAAGCAGTATTCACAAAGCTCACCAAAATAGACTTAACAGGAAAGACAAACGGCTTTCAGGACCCCAGCTTAATCCTCAACTCGCTAGCGTCAATCAAGCAAGCTTTCAATAAACAAGTTGATAATTCAAAGGCCTTGTCATTAGAAAATTTTTACAGGATTCTTGAATATCATGAAGAAGAGGTGGACAACTGGCTAGCCCAGTATTCGGTATAGAATGGAGACATTGATGAAACTCTGTGTAAACTTTCAATTGATCTAAGCGAATTAGAAAATGAAGTTTTCAGCATTAAAATCCGCAATGACATCAATGTTGCCCCCTTCAGAAGCTATATTGAAGAGAACTTGAAGTGGATCACTGACCAAATCCAATAGGGAAATGCATAGTTCTTTCTTTATCAATCCAGTTATTCCAACTTTTCCGAGTAGAAATCTATAGCAAAAACATGATCTTCCCATTTCTACTTTTCAGGTATTACAATCTACTGTGTCCAACTTCTTTCCACAGTCCTATTTCTTGTACATATTTATGTTATGGTCCGCGGGAGCCCCAATCCCAGTCTATATGGCAAACGCATTTGCATTTCCAGGGATATGTAACAAACAATTATTTTTTTCATATATTCCAAATAAAACTATTCTTTTGTCTCCTTATATATTTGCGTGTTCCTAGATTTTTATCTTCAGTTATGCTGAATGTGAAGTCATTGTGTTTATTTGATCTCAATTCTCTTTTTTTCCTATGCATGTTTTCTCCACCCTGGTCATTTTCAAAATAAAGTATGAAATAAATCACTGACTCAACTTTGAAATATCATATTTCACACACACACACACACACACACACACACACACACACATATATATATATGTTTCTTTAAATTTTTCAGGAATATGTAACACATTTCATTATTTTTTATATAAATGTCATAAAGTTGTGTTCACTACTTTTTTTGTACTCAAACGTGTAGAGAGTATGTCATTTCTTACATCTTGACCACCTGTCCTTCTTACTTTTGCCACAAAGGCCCTTAAAATTAAAATACTATACAAGTTCGCTTGTCAATTTCTATATCACGGAACTGTGGGTGCTCTTTGTAGGCCATGGAACAACAAATGCCTAATTTTCAGTCCGCTAGCTCCACAACCCGCGATCCAAAAACTGCCTTGGTATCGAATCAGGGCTCTGTGCAAATATGGAATGAGGGCTCCGTGCATGCTGTATAAAATCTCGTCCCCATAATTTATAAAAGTACATATTTCGTATGTATAAAAGTAAATATATACTTTAAAAAATTGCATATTTGATATGTATAATTTATGGTCTCCAGGAACCTAAAATTTGATACATTTCAATTTCTTGTATCCATGAGCCCCTGTTTTAAAGAAAACTAATTCGGGAATGCTATTTATTTGGTCATTTTGCCCACTGCCCTATGTAACAGACATTGGCACTATATTTTGTATGCTTTTGTTCACCACCGTATGTAAAACCTATGTAAAGAAAACTAATTCGCAGATGCTAAATTTTTGGGACACGAGCCCCTTAAAATTCAAATAGTCTGCAGGTCCCATTGCCAATTTGTATATTACAGAACAACAGAACCCCGATTTTCAAGTCCCCAGCCTGAGAACCCGCGATCCAAAAACTGGGTAAGTATGGAATGAGGGTTCCATCCATGCTCTAATTCAGGAATGCTATTTTTTTCTCTGTTTTTATGTGTTCCTAGATTTTTATAGAGAGTATGTATACATAGTTACGTATTTGCTATGTATAGTTTATGGTCTCCAAGAACCTATAATTTCATAAATTTCAATTTCTTGTGTGGATGAGTCCCTGTTTTAAAGAAAACAAATTCGGGAATGCTATTTATTTGCTCCTTTTGTCGACCGCCCTGTGTAACAAACATTGGTGCTATACTTTTTGTCCTTTTTTCCACTAGCGTATGTAAAACCTATGTAAAGAAAACTGATTCGCGAATGTTAAATTTTTTTAACACAAGCCCCTTAAAATTCAAATAGTCAGCAAGTTCGATTGTCAATTTGTATATCGCGGAACTGGCGGTGCTATTTGTAGGACACAGAACAACAAAAGCCCGCTTCTTAGGATCCCAGCCCGAGAACCCGCGATCCAAAAACTAGCTAAGTCAAGAACTCGCTCTTTTAAATGAAACTAATTCAGGAACATTATTTTTTTTCATACTTATGTTCACCAACCTATGTAATAGACGTCAATACTATTTTTTTTTTATTTTTTTGTCCACCAGCATATGTAAAAAGGAAAACTATTTCGGGAATGCTAAACTTGTTTTAATTAATTATAAATAATTTTGTTGATAGAAAAATAAATTATTGAGTTTATTATTTCAATTTGGTTATTCGACACAAGCCCCTTCAAATTCAAATACTCTGCAAGTTCGATTGTCAATATGTATATCGCGGAACTCTAGGTGCTATTTGTAGGACAAGGAACAACAAAAGCCCCCTTTTCAGGTCCCCAGCCCGAGAACCCGCCATCCAAAAACTAGCTAAGTCAAGAACCCGCTCTTTTAAAGAAAGCTAATTCGGGAACGCTATTTTTTTCATACTTATGTTCACCAGCCTATGTAACAGACGTCGGTACTATTTTTTTTTTCTTTTCTTGTCCACCAGGATATGTAAAAAGGAAAAGTAATTCAAGAATGCTAAACTTGTTTTAATTAATTATAAATCATTTTATTGATAGAAAAATAAATTATTGAGTTTATTATTTCAATTTGGTTATTCGACACGAACCCCTTCAAATTCAAATACTCCACAAGTTTGATTGTCAATATGTATATCACGGAACTCTAGGTGTTATTTGTAGATCACAGAACAACAAAAGCCCAATTTTCAGCCTGCCAATCCCAGAACCCGCGATCCAAAGATTCAAATAGTCCGCAAAGCAGCTTGTTAATTTGTATATCGCAGAACCCACGGAACAACAGAGCCCCAATTTTCAGTCGGCAACGTCGACAAACCGGAATGAAGCTTTCATGCATGCTCTATATATCTACTTAATCAAATTACATATTTGATTTTTGTAGGCCACGGAACAACAGAAGCCCGATTTTCAACTCGCTAGCCCGAGAACCTGCGATCCAAAAATTCAAATAGTCCGCAAGACAACTTGTCAATTTGTATATCGCCAAAGTGTCGGTCCTATTTGTAGGCCAAGAAAAAACAGGTCCCCAGCCCGAGAACCCACGATCCAAAAACTAGCTAAGTCGAGAACCTGCGATCCAAAAACTAGCTAAGTCGAGAACCCACTCTTTTAAATAATACTAATTCAAGAACGCTATTTTTTTCATACTTATGTTCACCATCCTATGAAAAGACGTCAGTACTGTTTTTCTTTCTTTTTTTTTCCACCAACATAAGTAAAAAGGATAACTAATTCGGGAATGCTAAACTTGTTTTAATTAATTATAAATTATTTTATTGATAGAAAAATAAATTATTGAGTTTATTATTTCAATTTGGTTATTTGACACGAGCCCCTTCAAATTCAAATACTCCCAAAGTCCGATTGTCAATATGTATATCGTGGAACTCTAGGTGTTATTTGTAGACCACGGAACAACAGAGGCCCAAATTTCAGCCCGCCGGTCCGAGAACCCGCGATCCATAAATTCAAATAGTCTGCAAAATAGCTTGTCAATTTGTATATCGCGGAACAACAGAAGCCCAATTTTCAGCCTGCAACCACGACAACCCAGAATGAAGCTTCCGTGCATGCTCTATATATCTACTTAATCAAATTACATATTTGATTTTTGTAGGCCACGGAACAACAAAAACCCGATTTTCAGCCCGCTAGCCCGAGAACCTGCGATCCAAAAATTCGAATAGTCTGCAAGACCGCTTGTCAATTTGTATATCACGGAACTCTCGGTGCTATTTGTAGGCCACAGAACAACAAGTCCCCAGCCCGAGAACCCGCGATCCAAAAAACTAGCTAAGTCAAGAATTAATTATAAATGATTTTATTGATAGAAAAATAAGTTATTGAGTTTATTATTTCAATTTGGTTATTTGACACGAGCCGCTTCAAATTCAAGTACTCCGCAACTCCGATTGTCAATATGTATATCGCGGAAATCTAGGTTCTATTTGTAGACCACGGAACAACAAAAGCCCAATTTTTCGGTAACAGACATTACCACTATTTTTTCCAGTTTTTGCCCACGTATCCATGTACTTCAACTTCCTGCCCACGCGTCTCGTGACTTTAACTTCAACTCGCTCGAGGCAGGGCGCCATTACTCTCAATGCGCCCTAAGCTGGTTTCCCCTCAGGGCAACTCAGTATTTACAGCTTGACACCATGGAAATTCTCTGTAGTCCTTCATTTTGACAGACTTTTATACAATCTTACTTATAAAAAAAAATTATTGAATACAATTTAAATAATTGTGTATACTATTTATTAAATATAACATGTTATAACGTTACATAAATTACTATAAATCTTCATACAATGTTACAATATTCTATAAATTGCTCAGTCTCATGTATATGACGGACTTGTTGGGTGCAAAATGTATATGACGGAAGTGTTTGGTGCAAAATGTATATCACTCAACACGTTGGACGTCGTGAACCCGCGACTCCATATTTGTTCGATGCATTTCTATAAATTACTGTCTCATGTATATCACTGAATTGTTCGGTGCAAAATGTATATGACGGAAGTGTTGGGTGCAAAATGTATTTCACAACACAGGGTGGCCATAAAAAATGAAAAAAGTGAACCCGCTACTTCACCAACCCGCGACTCCGTGATTGTTGGGTTACATTGCTTATGCATTAAATATTTCATGTACTATCAAACTTAGATCCTATGAACCTTCGTTCATGTACTAGACATTAATAATTTTTGATAAATTTCAAATAAAACTAATTCACAAATACTAAATTCTACATGAATACCACGTGTACTGCAACTTGCGGCCCACGCATTTACTCCCCTTCCAGCCTAGCAGGGACTACGCTGCCATGCAACACTTGTTATACATGCCGATAGGCATGGTATATAGTGTTGAGTTAGGCTTGACTTTCTATTAGTTCATGGTTGACCAAAAAATATACGTCTTTTTATCCAAAGTTTAAAAAAATAATAATTTATATTAAATTTCAAATCTCATTTATTTGAGATCTTATTAGCCAAAAACTTTGAAGTCTTATTGCTACCTTCGCTCCCCCCAATGTTATTGTAATAAATATTTTTGTCGTATAGTCGTGCCTAGTCATTTCATAAATATTGTAATAAATATTTCATGTCGTCTAGTCATTTCATCCATTGATCAAGCATTCAACAACATGTTCAATTGTCATAACTCGAGGGTGGCACCACCAATAAAGGAGTGTCATAGGAACATTCTAGAAAGAGATAAACCGGCTGGGAGGGGTTGTACAGGCCCAAATAATTTGTTGCATCTCCGTACCGGGCACTTCATTGTTCGCAGCACATAGATTTGACCTTACCCCACGAGCTAGGCAACTCGAACTCTAGACACATCTATGGTTTGCTTATTACGGAGGATATGCTTTGAGGAAATAAAGAAGCTTCTCACTTATCAATGAACTAAACCAATACTCAATTTAATTC
>ML811635.1:154433-172122 GCA_009831015.1 Picea engelmannii | reverse complement strand
AGGGTGAGCGCGCATCTTACAGGTGAAGATTTGACAAGAATGACATTTCTGGACCACGTTCATACAATCCTTGAAAATTGTGGACAAGAAGTAACCAACGCGTAATATCTTTTTAGCAATGGCCAACCTAGAGATATGATCGCCACATGCCCTAGCATGGAAATCATTCAAAACTCTTTTAGCTTCCTCATGGATAAGGAAATGATGTAGAGTCAAATCGACACCCCAACAATAAAGGGTATCATCCATTATGTTGTATTGTCTAGCCTGATGCCTTATGTGATGATGTTCATCACAAGTAAGTTGAGAACATAAGCATTGGGTTTGGAGGTAGACCAAGACATCTCTGTACGAGGGATCAGATGAGTCAATGAGGAAAAAAAACTCATTAAGGAAGGAGTCATTAACCATGTGTTCTCATCGTCTCGGGGAAGTTCAGACATCAACTCTGCGAATGCCAAAGATTTCTTAGAGTTGCAGGAAATAAAGTCAAGGTTGAACTCTTGGAGGATCACAATCCACTTTGAGTATTTTCCCCCAATGATCTAACGACTGAGAATGTGTTGCATTGGGTTGGCATAAAAAATAATAATGGTATTTCACACGAGTATATAATGTCGCAGACATTGGAAAATATGCATTCCTTCCAAGGCCAACTTCTCAACATGAGAGTATCGAAGATGGAGACCAGCAAGTCCCTTGCTAAGATAGTAAATGATATGCTCGCGTTGCACATCATCTTCCTAGATGAGCACCATGCCAATGGTGGATTCAGAGGCCGCTATATAGAGCAAGAAGTCTCGACCATAGTCATGAGTTCTTAGTAAGGGAGTCGACATCAAGGCCTTCTTCAAGGTGTTAAATGACTTTTGAGCTTGGTTGTCCCACACAAAAGATACACCCTTCTTCAATAAGTGCATAAAACCTTTGGTGATCTCAACATAATTGGCAATGAATCTACACAAAAGGTTTTCCTTCCCTTGCAAACTTTGAAGTTGGCTAATGGTACAAGAAGGAGGCAATTTAACTATAGCCTCAACCTTTAAGGGATCGACCATGATCCCATACTTGGACACAATGAAGCCTAGGAGTTTCCCAGACACCACACAAAAAATGCATTATATGGATTCAAACGAATATTATAGTAGTGACAATGGATGAAAATGGTCCGCAAGTGACCTGAATGGTCCTCGCGGTGCTTGGAATGGGCAACCAAATCATCCAAGTAGGCCTCTACAATTTGTTTGATGTCATGAAACGCATACGACATGGCCCACTAGAACGTGGCTACAAGATTTTTTAAGACCAAATGGCAGTTTATGATAAGAGAAAGATCGGGAAATTAAAACCTTAAAATCCAAGCTCAAAATCCCTCAACATGAGTTGACTCAATCAAAGGAGTTGTTGTATGCATATCAAGCAAGAGACTCTTTCGTGTCAGAGAATATTTCTCTCAAAGAATCAATTGCAAAGTTGACAAAGGAAATCAAGGAACTTAAATAGGAAAAGGAAAAGCTTCAAGAACAATGCTTGAAGGAAATCAAAATGTTAAAATAGAAGCTTAGTGATCAAGCTCCTCCATCTTTTTCAATGTTGCTTGTTGCAACACATATTGTGATAAAAGATAAGGTAATTACTGAAAATGAGATTGTTGATGGTACAATCAAATATATATCTCAAGTGGAATAATTAACAAAGCATCTACAACAAATGGATGTTTTGAGTAAGGAAAGTGCATCTTAGTTTGAAAAGATTAATAAAGAAAGGGAATCACATATCAAAAATATTCAAGTACGAGTAAAACAAAAGGATGCTGACATTAATATTCTTAAAGCAAAAAAAGAGAATCTTGAAAATTGTTCAATGATGCATTGGCTCAAGCTGCATGAACACAACATTCAATAGAGGCAAAAAAAAAATGATTTGGGATCAAATCATTGAAAAGATGGAAAAGTTCAGGATGTATCTTTAGTTGTTCCAACATGGTGAAATAGTCATAGTTGCAAATGCTCAGCTTGACATTAAGAGTATGATGCCCGAAATTGAAGAAAAAGGTCAACAAGCCAAATAGATCACTGAGTTTATTAATTCCTTATCTATCAATGATTCAAAAACATCTAGGATAGGAGAAATGACATAATTAGTTTCATATGTTTTAATGGTTTTGGAAAAATTGGAATGACCGAGATCCCTTAAAAAGAAGATAAATGATGCCAAAGAATCAATCAATAAATCCAAAGAATAGTTCTGAATGATGCAAAAGTTTGGTTTGCTCTATACTTGGGAAACATATCCTTGGTTACACTCAAAAAAGATATATTCATAAATATTGATTACTTGTCGAGATGATACATATTTCACTACAGACAACAATGAAGTTATTTCTGGAGAGGTTATCGTGAATTCATTGGAAAAAGATTTTTGGGTTGCTCTCATATTTCGTTTAATTTTAACAACTTTCTGCTCCATTTTCTTCAACATATGTGGTCCAAGCATAATTATGTCGAATGGATTATCCTAGTTGATTGGGGTGTTGCATTGTCTGTCGTAAAGTGTTTCAAAGGGACTCATATTCAATGATGCATGATAACCATTGTTATAGGTGAATTCTACCAAATCTAAGTAGTCCTCCCATCTTGTTGGTTTATTCATGACGTACATGCGAAGCATGTCCTCTTGTATCAAGTTCATCCTTTTCGTTTGTCCATATGTCAAGGGATAATAAGCAGTGCTAAAGTTTAATTGAGTTCCTAGTCCTTCAAATAGTGCTTTCTAGAGCTTTGATGTAAACTTTGTATCTCTATCAGATACAATTTTTTTGGGCATACCATGTAGTTTGGAAATTTCTCCCATGAAAATATCTACAATGTTGACTATCTTGTGGGTTGATTTTACAGGAATAAAATGAGTTGCCTTTCTCAGTTTATCAACCACAACTATGATTGCATCATGTTATTTTATTGTCTTTGGTAATCCCATGATGAAGTCCATTGATATCACTTCCCAGTTCCAATTGGGAATTGGAAAGGGCCGTAACATGTTGGGTGTTTGTGTTCAACCTTGACTTGCTGACACTTGATACATCTCACAAGGTATTTTGTAGTCTCCTTTTTCATACCTGGCCAATAATACTACTTATTTACCACAGTGATCATTTTCGGGTAACCTGTATGTTGAATTTAGACGAGAATTGTAAGTGGTGATAGAGGAAATTGGAAAATTTCCTAAAAAAATATGCCAGAAGGAATCGACTAACTCTCACACAATAAAGGGCTCAATTTTTCACTAAGCCACACAACAAATTTCTAGAAGAAATTCTGAAAGAAATCAAGAAGTACATCGATTGAGCCACACATGAATGGTCTCACAAAAGATAAGCAGTTGATGTCCAAATTGATCAATAGAATTCAATCGAACTTATACAAGTGGGTAGAGAAAATCACAAATGATTTTTATGAGGAACAAGCAGTAGAAGAACACACATCTCTCCATGGCATTAAGAGAAGGATTTGCAACAATGTGAATGACAAATTCCTTTGTATAGTATCAACCTTGTTGCACAAATATTTAATCAATAAAGGTGTCGATCACATTGTCAAGTATAGACCTCCTCTCAGAATGTCAATCAATTCCTTCTGGAAAAGAAGACAAGAAGAGTGGGAACAACTTTTGAATGCCAACTACAAGAATAATCAAGAAGCGTGGGAATATTTTCTAAGAAATGAACATGGATGACTATGTGTCCATCATCCACCAAGAGTAAGAATCGAGTCAACAATAGTGGGGTAGTTTTTTGTGAGATGCCCTAAATAGATTAAGAACTATATCCAACCTACATAGAAGAAGACATTATAAATATGCTAAGAAAAGGGAGGATATCGACCACATGATAAAGGGATAATACATTGTATGAAGAAATAATGAAAATGACTGCAAGGAGAATGTGGTTCCATAATCCAACGATCATTCTTCAAAAGATTGAATGGGACAAAAGACAAAAGACAAAAGAGAAGAGCCAATATATATGATGTTGTGGACCCTCATTGATGTAGTATAAGGAGTCCTCAAGAGTGGACAGTTGCTAGAGCACTAGACCAATCTAAGATTTGTGTCGACCAATCAAAATTGGCAAGGGAGGCAACCCCGACGGTTACTAAGTTAGAGGAAGAAGTGCAGTTGATAGAGGCTGGCATTGGCACCCTTCAAATGACAAACAATATTAAAAGCATGGATGTCAACAAGTTGTCACCGATAGTATGTAGATATCTAGACTTGAGTGAAGCTAGTCCGAGAGTTAAATAATTCCTTCGGAAGTGCTTGCAAGTAGATTCTGACCTCTCTTTGGTGTGGCATCGACTATATGATCAAGGATGAGTCATTGACAATATTTGGATTCAATTACCCTAGTTTTAAGGTCACTGGGTAAGTGTTAAAGCCGATAATTATGTACTCCTCCATATTAAGGACCTCACAACTATACCACCCTATCGAATTTAGAATGTGTAGAAGAAGACATTGTTTTGACCAATAGTTGCAATGAAGAGACACAACCACAAACAAGAGAATTTGTTGAGTATATAGACCAAGCTTTTCAAACAGACAAAATAACTCATCGAGTCGAAACAATAGAAGCTGACGAAACTAGTGACAAGTAGTCAATGACATCGGTCAGACAAGTAACGTAGTCAACCCCATCAATAAAAAACCAGTCGAAGTCTAAACCCTCCTCTACAAACATAATGTTTTGCAATCACCTACCTCTGTACGAGGGGGATGAGAACTCTAAGAGGCATTGATTTTTATAAGAGAAGTTATAGGATGCTATGGACATCACAAATGGCACAATTTGTCGGGGCCCTAAAAAACAAGAATTCACCTGGTTCATGAATTTTACAGATAGACAAACAAGAACAAACGCAGACATTAAGATAAATTTCTTGACGTACTTTAAACCACAATATACTTTAAACCACACGATATCAAACACTTGGATGCATAGAAGCTTAAAGAAATTAAACAAATGCCACGAGAATTCGTAAGGGAATACAATACAAGATTCAAATATTTACTCTGTTAAATCCCTTCCACGATCAACAAAGAGTTGTTAGTTCAATGGTTTGTTAAAGGAATACTCCAAAACAAATTGGCCCCCTTTTTGTATGCATGACATTCAATCCTGTGAGGAAGCCCTTAAAAGCGCAAAAAAGTGAGATGGATGATAATTGGACCATGCCTTCTTTAGATAAAAAGGTTGAAGAAAAATTTAAAATGCTACAAAAACCACTCCAGGACCTTATTGCATGAAGAAGTGATCGTTGGTGTAAAATTTGTATCAATAAAGGACACACCAAATACTATTGGAAGTATGTGGAGCTAACTAAAATGGAATTTGACATTTGAGGGGTTTAGACAAAATATTGCTATGAAATATGTCAAATCATCACCAACCACATCATGAAGGACTACTTAAACAACTTGAAGAATGCAAAACCAAAATGTGTGCCATCTACAAAGAAGTGACCCACAACACACAAAAATGTCAACTCAATGGTCAGATTAAGATGAATTATCACACTACCTATCATACTTGGGCTTTTGAACAGAATGAGGACCAAGGAGACAGAGGAGGTGGATATTAAGTAAAAAGGAGTTGGTTATCAAGGTAGAGGTGGATACCATGGTTGATACAGATGAGGACAACGTGGATGAGGAAGATTCAATAAATCCTACTACTTCATCTATCTAAATGAACACCATCAAAGCCCTGATTGTCGTATAAAGGATAGAAGGGTGAGTGCAATCTAATGATGGTCTCTCATGATGCGCTAGTGGCAATGCAAACCTGGGAAAACAACAATATGTTAACTTGGAGGGAATATGGCATAAGAAGATGAAATGTAGGAAATTGAATTATATTTCTGAATATACAACTTTTATTCATAGACATTGTGAATAACTAGGTCAAATTTGTTTTTTTCTAACAGTGGTATCTTATTTTTCCAACAAAATATAAGGTATATATTTTCGTTCGTACAGGTGTTGAGCATCTTAACGATGGAATTTCGTTCCAAAAACTTGTATACTTGTAGAGAACCCATTTTTCTTGTGCCATGCATTTTTTTGGAAATCTTAAATATTAATTTTATATTTTTTTATATTATCAAAGTCAACATGTGCCTGAAATTACAATGTCTTTTGTTTGTGTAGGCTAAAAGGATCTTAACATGATTAAAACAATTTTATTTATTTTTAGATTGTAGGTATCAGTCTCCTCTAGTGCCGCATATAACTCATTTGAGAAATGGTTAAGCCGAAAAAAAGTTATAGCAGAAATAAGAATGGTATGTATTCTAATATTTTGATACATGTAAAGACAAAAATAGATTAAAAATAGTAAACAATAATATATATATATATTTTTTATATATTTGAAATCTTCATAGTCGACTCGATCCATGTCTAAAATTTAGTCAAGCACTGAATTGTTTAGCCTATAGAAAAATAATGTCAAAGACAAAGATATAGAGGGGTATTCACAAAAATGGAGGTTTTTATGAATTTGTAGACCGAACCACTAGGTTTGTCATCCCTAACCTAAATGCAAGACAACCAAGTCAGCATATACCTTGTCAATCACGCCCAAAAAATTTGAATTCAAACAAGCGCACACGCGCTCTAGGAATGCGTGTGCGCTCCTAAAAATCATTTCCTTCCTTCTCTTTCTTTGTCCTCCCTTTCCTACATCTACCCCCCTGCTCTCTATCTCACTCTCAATCTCCCTCTCTACCCCCCCTGTTTGTCTCCCTCTGTCTCCCTCGCACTCCTATACATGGTAAGACCAAGACATGGCAAGATTTAGACATCACAAGGCATGGAAAGATCTAGAGCTAGACCTTACCTTGACATGCCTCAAACTCTCTCTCTCTCTCTCTGCCCCTTTGTCCCTCACTCCCCTCTCTCTTCCACCTCTATTCCACCTTTTCTCTCTCTCTCCTCATTGTTAGTCTAAATCTCACTCTCTATGCCCCTTTTTATCTCTCTATTCCCCCTCTTTGTCTTCCTCTGTATCACGTCCTTCCTCTCATTCTCTCACTACCCTCACCCTATGTATCCCTCTATGATTCCATTCCTCTCACTATCCCTATCTCTATCCCCCCTCTCTTTCTCCCTCTTGTCCCTATCACACTATGTCTCTACCCCTCCTCTTTGTCTTTCTCTTCCCCCACCCTCCCTCTCTATCTATACCCCTCCTCTTTGTCTTGCTCTCTCCCCCTCTCACACTCTCACTCACTCTCTCTGTCCCCCCCCCATGCCACTATCTCTCCTCTATCTCTCCTACATCTACCCCTCTCTCCTACTGTAATGTACCCAACCCCTAAATGCCCTTTTCTAGGGATGGGGCATCCCTTTCCTTGGATCATTTCGATCCCTTACTTAAGAAAAACCCTCTCATTCTGCTTCCCTAGAGTTTACATCTCTCACTAAGCGATTAAACAAGCTAGCGGGGTCCTCCTTGGGACCTCAGGCTTAAAACCAGGAGCTAAGAGTCTACTTAGCAAAGGTTTCAATGCTTCGGGAGTTCCAACGACATTGTCGAACTCCTAGATCGCCGAATCATGGAGGAGATCAACGGTCCACATTCTCCGTTGAGATCATATGGTTAAGGAGGGGGCTTCGGTGCTTTGCGTGTGACACACCTTTTTCCTAGCCCCCAAAGTCCCAAAATGTCACCACGTGGCCATAGCCCTTCGACGATCGACGTTCGACGTTTAGTGTTGAACATCCTATTTTTCGACGTTTCGACAGTCAACGGTCGTCGTTGGTCTGTCAGTGATCGAAAGACAAACGATCATTGTTGGACCTCCCTGTATCAACCAACACTCAAACCTTCTGAATTATCTCCATGTGGCTAGGGCCCTTCAGCGATCGACGATCTATATCGAACGTTCATATATGGTACCACACCCTAAACCTTCCAAACTCCGAAGTTATCCAAACTCTCGGGGTCTCAATTATGTCACCGACCACGTTGGTCAGGTGGGTATGAACCAATATCTAACACGTGGCGAGGGTCAAGGGGTGACATGTGACCTCCTTATGGGGATGACACGTGTCATGATTTAATAGTCATAAAGGGTCTGTGAATTGACCAGTTCTAGGTGATAAGTGGCACCTTGGTTGCGGGTCCATGTCACATGGGATGACGTTAGTGAGGCACGTCATCCCCCATCATACAATTGGGATTCACCCACG
This sequence comes from Picea engelmannii, assembly GCA_009831015.1. Lineage (NCBI taxonomy): Eukaryota > Viridiplantae > Streptophyta > Pinopsida > Pinales > Pinaceae > Picea > Picea engelmannii. Next base: position 163,869 of record ML811635.1, on the reverse strand, counting down.
TGGATCAATAGATCCACAGTCCTCATTACTTTGTGGCTCCGACTTTCGACGCTTACCGAATCCTCTCAACGAAAATCCCCCGAAGGGCTAAGTCTCCATACTCCCGGAGTTGGTGCCATGCATCCTCTTCCTATCAACGACCGAGATTTATTTCGACGTTCACGACTTCGACAATTTTCCCACCTTGAAAACCCTTGCCCAAATTCCTTCGGAGTACGAAATATCTGGACCACATGATCTCTTGCCATGTACCCGTTCATCCAATGGTCCTCGTCACTTCGACAGTTCGGTTTGTATTTCCCGGCTTTCCCTTTGGACCATGCTGGATCTATCACCACATGTACTTAGCATCTATGAACAAGATTTACTTCCGCTTGTAGAGCTTCGGAGAAACTCACGTGTCCCTATATCGCCAAATACTTGGACTCCCAGATAATTGTTGATCTATGGACACGTGTCCCTCCCTTTTCAAAGATCCAGATTTACTCCGCGACTTCTACAGTCGGGAGTTTCGGTGCTAGACCACTCCTAATCTCCCAAAGTAGTACTTCACCGAAGCGCTTAATGCCTCCCTTCCTACGTCCGATATATGGCTGAGAGATATTCACATTGGATCCCCAAATCAACGACCCTCATTGATTCATGACTTCGGCCTTCAACTACTTTCGAGGATTGTGGAGTCACAAGTACTGAAGCCAAAAGAGCTAGCTCCTTCTGGACTAGCGCAGGGTTTCTAGGACCTAGTCACATGGGTCTCTTGGAAAATATTATGGGCTAAGCGCAAATCCTTTTTGCAGCAAAGGGTTTAAGGGCATGGGCTTGAGCCCTCGGCTAGATGGGTGAATAGTCTAAAGGAAAAACGCCCTTCTCCCACATAATCGAACTTGACATTCCCGCTAAGGTAAACTTCAGAGGGTTCATGGGACTTAGACATTTTCAGTCAATCCTACCCCATCTTTCCTGCAGATTCACATCTCCTAACTATCTAGCAACAAAACTGAGATAAATTGAAAGCAATGAAGTATAGCATTTTACAGAAGCAAAATAACCTACCTAATAAATGTACAAATACTGCAAGACTGTATAATAAACACATACATTTCATCATCGCATCCAATATAATACACAAACGATGAAAATACTTATCAGAACTGGAAAATATGAAGCAACTGTTGAAAGGGATGCACGTTTCCTCCTAACCATAGGCACAATTACTACTAATAGATTTACCATTGCCCACCCCCAAGCTAGACCATGATGCTCTAAGAGAGATTCTTTCTTTTTACTCCATAACAATCAGGGATGAAGGTTACTCTCCTCCTCCCACAAGAATTGAGTGTTTGGTTTTCTCTACTCCAAGCAAGGAGGTCTGCACGAGTACTTCCTTAGTCACTCGTCAGCCTCGTTTATCATCTTGTAGCCAAACCTTGTCCATGGCTTCTTACAGCCAAATCGAGCTTACTGTTTGTTTTTTTCTTCTCAACTCTAGAATCACAGTATGCTTTCCTTCTCATCTCGGAAGAGTGTTTTATCTACTCTGCTATCTCACAGATATGTCTCTATCCTCGGAATTACCTCCTTTCTTTCCTTCCTCAGCAAGGTTGCATGGTTCTGAATCCCAATTCATGGTCAAGCTTGGAAGACTTACAGATGGGTACCCTGCCCCATCACCTCACTAACTCTTGAGGATGGACTTCCAACTACCAGCCCGACCGGTACTTCATTTCTCGGTCAGAAGACTGTTGAGCAATTACTCCCAGTAGGTACTGGTTTGGGGAGGGTAATCTCAACCATTCTTGGTTTCCCCTCACCATCTCTCTCATAGCATTCATGGTCTATCTTGGCAAACTTTCCCCATTTCAGCAGTTGTGCAACACATATTCAAATTCTATTTATAGCTTAAATTCATACATTGACCCTTTTATACAAGGGTTCATCAAATCAAACATTCACACATATTTTGTCCACCATAGTCTCTTGGCCAGTTATAGTTATATTTACAAACCGGGGGAAACATGGGTATTACAATCCCCTCCCCTTAAAGGAACATTGTCCTCGATGTTCTATCACCGATGTGCTCTGTATGTACAGAAGTAAATGAAAATGGATATGTTTGTCTCATGGCATCCTCCATTTCTCATGTGGCCTCATCTGGGCCAAAGCGTTTCCAATGCACCTTAACCTGTGCAATGGTTTTGTTCCTGAGTGGGGTTTCCTTCTTGTCTATTATGGATTGAGGTTTTGGCAGGAATTATCCCCCGGGTTCCACCTGAATCATAGACCAGTCAATAATATGATTAGAATTATGTACATACTTCTTTAATAAAGAAACATGGAAAACATTATGTGCTTTCACTGTGGGAGGAAGTGATAGGCGATAGGCTATTGGTCCCACTCTATCCAAAGCTTCAAAGGGTCCACAATATTGAGGTGCTAGATTGGCACAAGCTCCCATCCTCAAAGATATTTTCCTGGGTCTAACTCGGAGATACACATGATCTCCTGCTTTAAACTCTCTAGGAATCCTTTTTAGATATGCATAGCTCTTTTGTCTATCCTGGGATATCTTCAAATTTTGCTTGATCTGAATCACTTGTCGTTCTATTTCCTTTATCATATCTGGCTCGATTGTAATTCTGTCTATTGGGTTGTTCTAATTGATTGGAATGTTGTGTTGCCTTCCGTAGAGGGCTTCAAAAGGACTCGTTTTTAATGACTCTTGATAACCATTGTTGTAAGCAAATGCTACCAGTGGTAGGTAGTCCTCCCATTTCTTGGGTTGATGAATCACATGCATTCTCAACATGTCTTCTAATACTTGGTTTACCCTCTCTGTATGTCCATTAGTTTGAGGGTGATAGGTTTTACTAAAGAGTAATTTGGTTTCAAAACTAGAAAACAAAGATTTCCAAAATTTTGTAGTAAACTTTGTATCTCTGTCGGATATAATTTCCTTAGGCATGCCATGCAGTATGAATATCTCTTTCATGAATATGCTGGCAATATCTATTGCCTTGCAAGTTGACTTGATAGGTATGAAGTGAGCATCTTTGCTCAATTTGTCCACAACTACCATGATGGGATCGTTCTGTTTGGTTGATCTTGGTAATCCTGTGATGAAATCCATGGAGATAGTTTCCCATTTTCATTCGGGAATTGGTAGGGGATGCAACAACCCTATTGGATGCTGATGATATGCCTTGACTTTCTGACAATCTAGACACTTAGCTAAGTAATAAACTATGTCCTTTTTCAATCCGGACCAACAAAATAGTTTCTTAGTGGTTGTGATCATTTTCTGATAACCAGGATGACCAATATATGGTCTCTTGTGTAGTTCATCCATTATGAACCTCTTCAAGTCGTCACAATTTGGAATTTATAATCTGACCTTGTAAGTTAGCAGGTCATCATTAAGCATCTGACAACCTTCATACTTCAACCCTGTGGCCTCTTGCTTTGGGTATGATGTCACGGTCTTGAAAAATGCATCTATTTCTTGTGCACTTTTGACTCTCTCTTTGATGTATAATTAACTGGTGCTTAAAACTACCAAGTGAACTACTTTCATGCTTCTACTAAGGGCATCAAACACCTTTTTCTCCCCCTTTGATATGTTTGATTTCGAAATCAAATTCACTAAGGAGAGTCATCCACCTAGCTTGTCTCACATTGAGTTTTGGTTGGTTAAACAAATACCTCAATCCATTATGATCTAGAATAAGTACAAACCTCCTACCTAAGAGGTAATTCCTCCACATTTTTAAAGCGTGCACTATGGTAGCCAATTCCATATCATGGGTCACATAATTGACTTCATGCTCATTCAATTTTCTGGATTCATAGCAAATTGCATGTCCTTCTTGCATAAGGGATCCTCCGAGCCCTTCCTTGCATCCATCTGTACACACAAGGAAGTCCTTGTTTGGATCTGCAAGCTTCAGTACAGGTGCGTTGGTTAGAAGGTGTTTCAACTATTATAATTTTTCTTCACATTCTGATTTCCAAATGAATTTAACCCCCTTTTTCTGAAGGGGGGTGATTGGGAAACCAATCTTGGAGAATCCTCTTTTGAATATCCTACGGTATCCTGCTAGACCCATAAAGGATCTGATATCAGATACATCCTTTGGGGTAGGCCAATCCATGATGGCTTTGATCTTGTCATGGTCAACTGCCACTCCTTCCTCGGAAATAACATGGCCTAGGTAGTGGACTTCTTTTTGGAAAAAGTCACACTTACTGAGCTTAGCATAGAGTTGATGTTCTCTTAATACTTGGAGTACTAGCTTGAGATGTTCTTCATGCTCTTCCTTATTCTTGGAATAGATCAGGATATCATCAATGAAAACAAGCACAAACCTATCCAAGAACTTTATGAATACATTATTCATTAAGCACATAAAAGTGGTTGGTGCATTGGTAAGCCCAAATGGCACCACCACAAATTCATAGTGATCATATCTTGTCCTAACGGTTGTCTTGTGGATATCTTCATGTTTAATTCAGACCTGATGGTATCCAGACCTCATGTCAATCTTGGAGAAGATGGTAGCACCTATTAATTGGTCAAACAAGTCATCGGACCTTGGCAAGGGATACTTATTCTTGATGGTCATCTTATTGAGTTGTCTATATTCTATGCACAGTCTAAGTGTGCCATCTTTCTTTTTCACAAACAAGGCTAGTGCTTCCCATGGAGACACACTAGGTCATATGTAGCCTTTGTCCCACATCTCCTTCAACTATAGTTTGAGCTCAACTAGCTCTGGTGTACTCATTCTATAGGGTGTTCTAGACATTGGCACTGCTCCTGGTATAAGTTCTATTGAAAATTCAATATCCCTTCTTGGAGGTAGACCTGGTACCTCTTCTGGGAATACATATTTATATTCTCTTAATATGGGATGGTTCTCTAGGCTGGGTTTTTCATTCTCAACAAAGTTCAGTACTTGTATTGCATACAAGCAACATCCCTTTATGCAATACTTCTTCACTTGGAGGGTTGGTATTTGTCTCACTAAGACATGATTTTGAATCCATTGTAGGGTTACCCTTCTTCCTTCCTCATTTTCACACTCCAATTTTTTACTGTAACAGTCCAACTTGCTTTTGTGGGCATCCAACCGGTCCATGCCAATCAACAGGTCATAAGATCATAGAGGAAGTATTTTTAGGTTTGCTTGGGTGGGCAACCAACTCATGACAAATTGACATGATGGTATGACCTCTGTTACTTTTCTTTTGGTTCCAGTGGATAGTTGTACCATCCATGATTTAACATGTTTAACTTGTTGCAATTTACATTTCTCAACAGTTTGAGGGGAACCATAACTCAAATTAGAACCGGGGTCAATTAAAATGGAAACATGATGGTTGGAAATTGTACCTTCCATCTCCATCACTGAAGCTTGGTGGTCAACTTATCTATTATCCAAGGCTGCATAAATTTGTGGCAGGCTCCTAGCCACATCATTGACTGTGGTAGCCTCCTGGATGTTGTAGAGCCTTCCATTGTTCTGTTGCCTATGCAGATAGTCCCTCCGCATATGTTCCTCTCCACATCCCCAACATTTCAAGGGTTCTCTCTTAGGGTTTCCAGTCTTACTTGGAGCTACTCTAAATGGTTTATTCCCACTCTGGGAGGGAAAATTTCGTTGATACACACTTTTGACAGGAAGGCTCATCCTAGATTTTCTTACCAAGGTTCTTAAATCTCGAGGGTTTAAACCCCTTCTTATTGAATACCGAATTGTTTTTCTTCTTCCAGTCTTCATGGGGTTTTGTATTACTATCTAATTGCTCATAGCAACACCTTGCTTTTCAAATAATATCTTCTAAGGTCTTTGGCTCATCAAAATCCATTATGTCCCGGTAGGACTGAGGTAATCCACTAATAAATCATTGCATCTTTACCTTTTCATCCTTTATATCGGGCACATACCTCATTAGCTTGAGAATTTTGTTGATATACTAATCTATGGTGAGTTGTCCCAGCTTGAGTTCATAGAACTCCTCGGTATTCCCATCAAAGTACTTTTCTGATAGGTACTTCTTCTTGAAGTATTTCTGAAATTGGTTCCATGACAAGTCCTTCTCATGGACTCCTTTCACATTCCTAAGGTCCTCCCACCAAATGGAAGCCTTCCCATTCAAGTTGAAAATGGCTATCCAAGCCTTTAAGTTTTCAGATCAGTCATGGACTCGGAAATACTTCTTTAAGACGAGTAGCCAAACTTTTGCTTCTTCCCGCTTCTTAATCTCTCCATCGAAGGTGGGTGGTTGGGCTTTCTTGAATTCTTTAGGGTCATGACTCTTGGAATGTTTCCTCTTCTTTCCTCTTGTCTGAGAATGGGAACTAATTTTTCCACTAGGAGATTCCTTGGCATTGTCAGTGTCCTCACAAGAGGAATCTTCCATTGTATGTCCCTTGGCTCCATGTTGGGCCTTCTTTGAGGTGCTCCTCCTAGTGTGGCCACTTTCAAGACCATGCTTCTATATCTCAGGTGGACTTGGAGTTTTCTTAGTATGATGCTTGTCCACATGACTGGAAGTTGGACCATGTTGCAATTGCCTGTGTATATCTGATAGACTTTGCAGTAGGATTGCATTAATTTTTGTTTGCTTTTCCTGCTCCTTGATCAACCTTTCATTGTCAACCTTATAACTCTATAATTTTTCCATGATGCTTCTTACAGTTTCGGCCAAATTTGGAGGGGTTTCCACCACCCTCCTTTCATCAAATTATTCCTCTCTATTGTGGGAGCTCTCCCCCAACTCCTGGTGTGTCACCATTCTTTACGTTGTAGTTCTCTTGTTGTTCATCGACTGCTTGAGTGTTGATAAAACATTTTTTGTTAGTTACTAATCTACCAATTCATGAACAACACATATCATTGCAAGGTGAAGTCAGTTATTTATTTTGAAACATTAGCAAGGAGGGGGCTTCAACACTTTGTGAGCGACACACCTTTTTCCTAGCCCCCGAAGTCCCAAAATGTCGCCACGTGGCCATGGCCCTTCGGGGATCGACGTTCAACATTTAGCATTGAACATCCTATGTTTCAGAGATTCAACAATCGACGATCATCATTGGTTTATCAACGATCGACGACTGATGATCGTCGTTGGACCTTCCTGTATCAACCTACACTCAAACCTTCTGAGTTCTCGGCACATGGATTAGGCCCTTTGACGATCGACAATCTATTTCGAACGTTCATATATGGTAGCACACCCTAAATCTTCCAAACTTCGAAGTTATCCAAACTCCCTGGGTCCCGATTACATCATCAGCCACATTGGCCAGGGGGTATGAATCAATAGCTGATACATAGAGAGGGTCGATGAGTGACACGTGTCCTCCTCACGGGGGTGACATGTGTCATGCTTTAACAATCATAAAGGGTCTGTGAATCAACTAATTTCTTTGTGACATGTGGCACCTTAGTTGCGGGTCCACGTCACCCGAGAGGATGTCAGTGATCCACGTCATCCCCCATCATATGATTGGGATTCACCCACGTGAATCCATAGATAAACGGTCCTTGTTACTTCACAGCTTTGGCCTTTGGCGCTTACCGAATCCTCTCGACGCAAATCCCCTGAAGGGCTAAGTCCCAAGACTCCCGGATCTTGCGCCATGCATCCTCTTCCTATCAACGACCGAGATTTACTTCGACGTTCGCGACTTCGACAATTTTTCCACCTTGAAAACCCTTGGCCAAATTCCCTCGAAGTAAGAAATCTCCAGACCACGAGATTAGTTTCCACGTACCCATTCATCCAACGTTCCTCGTCACTTCGGTAGTTCATTGTTTGGTACTTCGGCGTGTATCTCCCAACTTTCCCTATGGATCACGTTGGATCTATCGCCACGTGTACCTATCCAATATAATAAACAGAGGATGAAAATACTTATCAGAACTGGAAAATGTGGAGCAACTTCTGAAAGGGGTGCACGTTTCCTCCCAACCATAGGCATAGTCACTCCTAACGAATTTACCACTGGCCACCCCCGAGCTAGACCATGATGCTATGAGAAAGATTCTTTCTCTTTGCTCCACAACAGTCAGGGACGAAGGTTACTCTCCTCCTCCCACATGAACTGGGTGTCTGGTTTTCTCTACTCCAAGCAAGGAGGTCTGCATGAGTACTTCCTCAGTCACTCATCAACCTCTTTTATCAGCTTGTAGCCAAACCCTGTCCATGGATTCTTACAACGAGATCGAGTTTACTATTCAGATTATTCTTCTCAACTCTAGAATTGTAGTATGCTTTCCTTCTTGTCTCAAGAGAGTGTTTTCTCTACTCTGTTATCTCACAGATCTGTTTCTGTCCCTCGAATTACCTCTTTTCTTGCCTTCCTCGGCAAGGTTGCATGGGTCTGAATCCCAATTCACGGTTAGGCCTAGAAGCCTTACAGATGGGTACCTTGCCCCATCTCCTCATTAACTCTTAAGGATGGCCTTCCAACTACCAACCTGACTGGTAATTCATTTCTGGGTTAGAGGACTATTGAGCAATTACTCCCAGTAGGTATTGGTCTAGCAAGGCTTATCTCAACCATTCTTGGTTTCCCCTCACCATCTCTCTCATAGCATCCATGGTCTATCTTGGAAAACTTTCCCCCTTTTAGTAGTTATGGAACACATATTCAAATTCTATTTAGAACATAAATTCATACATTGACCCTTTTATGCAAGGCTTCATCAAATCAAATTTTCACACATATTTAGTCTGCCATAGTCTCTTGGCCAGTTATAGTTATATTTACAAACTGGGGGAAACAAGGTTTTTACACCTACATTTACCTCTCTCTCTACCCCCTTCTATATTTTCCTCTCTCTCCCTCTCACACTCTCACACACTCTCTATTACCTTACTATGCCTTGCTCTCTCTCTCTCTCACACACACACTTTCTACCCCCCTTATATGTCTTCCTCTATCTCCCTCCCACACTCTAACACACTCATTCTCTACCTCCCCTCTTTGTCCTAATCTATCTCCTTCCCACACTCTCACACACACACTTTCTATCTCCCCTTTATGTCTTCCTTTGTCTCCCTCCCACACTGTCTCACATACATTTTCTATCCCCCCTCTATGTCTTCCTCTCTCTCCCTCCCACACTTTAACACACTCACTCTCTATCTCCATCCTTTGTCTACCTCTCTCTACCTCCCCTCTTTTTCTACCTCTCTCTTCCTCCCACATTCTCACACACAATTTTTATCCCTCATTAAGCTATTTATATCTCTCTACCCCCCCTTGCCTCTATCTCCCCCCTTCCTCTGACAATCAGTCTCACTCTCTCTCCACCCCCTCGTCCCTCCCTCTCCCTCTCCCCCTCCCTCTGACTATCTCTCCACTCATAATCAATCTCTCTCTCTCTCTCCACACTGTCCTTGTCCAACCCCCTTCTCGTTCTTAGTC
>ML811635.1:110773-139200 GCA_009831015.1 Picea engelmannii | reverse complement strand
CAATGCATATTGTTAGTGTCCTATAAATAGGTTGTTAGGTTTTGAATAAAATTATAGGATAAAGTCATGTCTTGGGTTAAATAAGAACATTGTATGATTTTTTCTCAAATCATGAGTCATAGGTTTGTTTGTCATGGGTCGAGTTTTCTTTTTTAACCATGTAATTATGGTTTTTGTGCCAAGATGTGGGTTGTCATGTCACTGAAGGGTCATGATGTCATTTCAAGATAATCAGAATTAGTCTTGTCAAAGTTATAATGGCTTCATGAAATCAAATCTATCAAGGACATGTGGCATCATCAAGAAAACCATTGCGCAATGCAAGTTGTTGTACAACGTCCTAATGCTGCGTATGGAGGTATGACAAGGTATGATGGCATAATTCATGATTTAATTGAAGTTATCTTTCAAATTTATCCTCCTTCTAGGTAAAGAAAGCATTAAGAAATTGTTTGTCTTCGTCCACAATTTCAAAACCTCCCACCGAGCTTGTTGCGCAAAGATTCTTGTTGTTATTCGTTGTTGTGGAAAAGGCATAGAGGACGCTGTTGTTCATTGCTGCGTAGAAGACACTACTCTCATTTGCTACGCACAAGTCCATGTTTTGTTTGTTGTTGCGCACTTTGCAGAGGTTACTATTTTCATTTGCTGTGCAGAGGTTACTATTTTCATTTGCTGCGCAGAGGATCCAGAGTATCAAAATTTGAAGTGTTAACTTGATACAACAAGTTGAAAATTGTAATCTATTACTGCGCACCTGTTCTAATCATCGGTGCACACAATATACACATGGTTGACACATACCAACACCATGACAACTCCAGAACGTAGAAGAAAGAATGTAAAGGGTGGTGATATCATGAGGTTTGAGCCACAAGGTTTGAATTTTGGTAAACACAGACCCAACAATTAGAGCATCCTTTGAAAAAGTGGGTTGCATCATGTTTTGTGAAAAACTTCAGGAGTACAACAAACATGTGGTGAGGGAGTTTGTAAAGAATTTTGATGGCACTAAGGCTAAGGTGGGCAACCTCTAGTTACAGGTTTCTGAAGATAACATTGTTGTTGCAACAGAAATCCCTGCTCACGGAGAACATTGGTTCAAAGGTATGCATTTAGATCTGTCTTACCAACATGATTTTCTGAAGCATGAATTTAGAAATACTAAATTCAAAGCTACCATGCCTAGAGAGTTTTTATTGGAAAGTCATAGTGATTTGCTGAGGGTTATCCATAGGTTTTTTACATGTAAAGGGATATTTAATAGGGTTTACCAATACCATATCATGCTCTTAATGCACTTCACTAGTAAGAAGCCTTTGAATCTACCATATTACCTTTTTAGAAGTCTAGGAAATATGGTTGACAAAGTACAACTAAGGAAGGAGCAAGGAGATGCTAGCCTCTTCCATTTTTCTTTGATCAAACTGTTAGTATTGGAAGAAATCAGAAAGAGAAATTGAGACTGAGAGTCTTTTCTAAATTCATCAAGCATAGCAGTAGATTCCCTAGGCAACCCATAATGTTTGAGAAATGCACCCTCATCAGTAGAAAGAACTAAAGATCCTGTGGCAAGTAAGTAAGCTAAGATGAAAGGGAAGAAACTCCAATTTTCTCCATAAGTGATCGAAGCTCCTAGAAAACCACTCACCAAGTCTGCAGCAAAGAGAATGCATGTTATACATACATCACAGGAATTTAGTGAGACTCCAGAAACCTTCATACAACCAACCCTATCAGATGACAGAGACACTTCAATTATTGAGTTACAAGAATAGTTGAAGAAGGATCACTCTGTCATAGCACAGTTGCAACATGAAAATAGAGAATTGAGGAATAAGTCTCTAGAAGAAGCTTTCAGGAAAGATACCTCTGTGATAGGAGAAAGGTCAACACTATCAACTCCAACGGGTTCCAAAACAAGGAGTAAAGGGAAAGCAGTAGAGCAGACTCCAGAGGTGGAGGATATTCCTAAACCTAGTATGCCTTTAACAAGGTCCTCAACTATGAAGTTGCAACATCAAGAGGAAATCCCAACACAAAATCAGGTAGCAGAAAAGAAAGATGATGAAGGAAAACACACTTTCAAGAGGCTAAATAAACATCTCAGAGAAGCAAAAAATGTGATATTTCAACTCAGGGAGGGAGACAGGGAATCCAAAATGAAGTTTGCAAAACACCTAAGAGATTGTGGACCTGCGATAGACAAAGTTGTATCAATGGTGAGAAGGACCCCACCATTACACAGATAGTTGAAGAGTTTTTATCAACATAACCTCATTTTGAGGAAGGAGAACAAGACCCTCAAGCAAAGTTTGCAGCAAGTGGAGATTGTAAAGAAGGGTAAGCTTGACTTGCTAGCTGAAGCAGTAGAGAACTGAACCACTAAGGCTTTTTTGACACATTTTTATCATTTTTCCATTTTGACTCCTTTTTTGCAAAAGGTCACATGCATAAGAACATTATTTTATCAAAGAGGCACTATTACTCATGGGTTTGATCAGACCACTTGTTGTTGCGCAACTCTGTTGCATTTTTCTTGTAGGTGGTGATTATGCAGTAGACTTGTTGCGCAACAGTGAAAGAATGACCATAACACCTCCAACTTAGCTTGAATGGTTCGACAAGTGTGCCAACTCATCTCCAAAGAACATCAGTAGTGGAAATCACAATTTTGGGTTTCATTTATTGTCATATCAAAGTCGTTGCAGTTAAATTAAATGAGTCCAAGTCGAGTCCTTCTGTTTAACAGTTCATTAAAGATCTCATGCTGATTATGTGCAACTTTTAGCACTGTTGTAGGATCATAGTTGAATCTGAATTTGATACTATAGATATATGTTTTTGTATATATTTGGGCAGCCATGAAAACTAAGGGGTTGGCAAGTGTGTATAGGAATACTATTGAACATTTTCCCTTGTTGTTAATGAAAAAATTGTTGGATCAAAAGTCCTTGAGTTTTGACCACAAATATACATGTGATTGTGATATTTTATGCATATGATTCCCCAGTCTTTGCTTTCATGTTTTATACTTTATATTGTATGGTTTCTTCTCTATGTTGATGTGAAATATATGTATCAAAACTCATCTTTATTAGATGCTTTGTTGCATGTAGTTCGAGTTGTACTTCTGCTATAATTTCTTTAATATTCATTTTTGTTAGACGCCTTTAAGGATTATTGTTTTCTCTGTAACTCGTTGTCTACAACATATCTATTTGGATTAGAATATTACTTTCTGTCTTTCCTCCATAGCCCAATGTACTTTCTGTTCATAATGCAACCAACCTTATCAATTCATTTATCTAAGAGATCTAGCCTTTGAGTTAAACCAAATCAATTCTTTCAATGATTGATTTGAAGAGAGAGAGCCCTCTCTGGTTTGAAGGGATAACTTCCAACCCCAAGTTGGTTTTGAGGTTACTCCTGTACTTATTTCCTCCCCAACCAAGGAAATTACAGAGAGATAACACATACCATTTCCATTGCCAATGCATACCATACAATGGCAAGGCAATGCATACCATTGCCAATGCATACAATATAATGGCAAGGCAATTCATACCGTTTCCATTGCCAATGCATACCATACCATACCATACCATTGCCAATGCATACCATACAAGGCAATGGCAAGGCAATGCATACAATTGCCATTGCCATTGCCAATGCATACCATACCATTGCCATTGCCATTTCCATTTCCAATGCCAATGCATACCATACCATACCATTACCAATGCATACCATACAATGGCAAGGAAATGCATACCATACCATACCATTACCAATGCATACCATACAATGGCAAGGAAATGCATACCATTTCCATTACCAATGCATACCATTGTCATTTCCAATGCATACCATACCATACCATACCATACAATTGCCAATGCATACCATACAAGGCAATGGCAAGGCAATGCATACCATTGCCATTGTCATTGCCAATGCATACCATACCATAGCATACCATTGCCAGAGCATACCATTGCCAACACATACCATACTATTGCCATTTCCATTGCCAATGCCAATGCATACCATACCATACCATACCATTGCCAACGCATACCATACTATTGCCATTTCCATTGCCAATGCCAATGCATACCATACCATACCATACCATTGGCAATGCATACCATACAATGGAAAGCCAATGCATACCATTGCCAATACAAACCATTACCATTGCCATTACCAAGGCATACCATACCATTGCCAATGCATACCATACAAGGTAAAGGAAAGGCAATGCTTACCATACCATACCACCATTGCCAATACATACCATACAAGGTAATGTCAAGGCGATGCATACCATTTCCATTGCCAATGCATACCATACCATACCATTGCTTGATGTCTTGAATATTCTAGGGCTGTTATGTGTCATCTTGCATTTCAACAAGCTTTTGTTATCTAAACCCTAGTTTATACTTTCATTTTCAACCCCCTTTCATTTAATGATTACTTGTGTTAAGGGTTGTTATATTTATCCTGTTGTAACTTAGTTAATATCATTTATTGGCTTGGCTTGGCGAGGCATGACAATGTTATGGCATAACAATGAAAAGTTGTATTTATTGTTATATAGGTTAAAATGATAAATTACATGACAAGACATGGGAAGCTACATGACAATGGCATAACATGGAATGGCTTGGAAAGGCATGGCAATGGAATGACATGGAAATGGCATGTCTTGGCAAGGCATGAAAATGGCATGGCATGGCATGGTTTGGAAAGGCATGGCAATGGCATGGCATGGAAAAGTTTGAAAATGGCGTGGAAATGGCAATGGCATGGCATTGAAAAGTTTGACAATGGCGTGGAAATGGCAATGGCATGGCATGGAAAAGTTTGACAATGGCGTGGAAATGGAAATGGCATGGTATCAACATGTTTCCGGGATTGGGTTTGGGAGGGTCCTTTGTTTCCTTGTGTGCTCTAACACAAAAATTGGGTAGGAATGTGCAATAAACTCTCATAAATGGTGAAGGGAAAAGAATAATGGTTTCAAGTCTCCCTGGAGGAATTTTGGTAGCATAGCATTACTTTCTATAGTGTGTCATGAAATGTAACCTCAAAACCTTTATTTGTAGGTGGAAAATGATACCCATTCTAAGATCTAGTTTCCATGTGAACTCTCTCGTTCTATTGATCAAAATCAATAAGTTTAGTGGACATCATGGAAGACTGAATAAATACTATTAATAATTGACGGGTTTAACAAAATTTACATATACCCACTACACAATCTAAACAAACATGTGCATTAATGAGTCCTTTACTATTATTTTTGGCATTTATGAAGGGTTACACATAAATCAAATAATTTTATATATGTCATGCATAGAAAGAGGGGAATAATGTGTGTGCCCTAGAAAATAACATTGAGCTGAAATTGTTAAGTGATTTACAATTATGTAGAAGATTAATGATAAAATTTATTTCTATAATAAATTATTGTAACATGCCATTTTTAAGGTCACAATATTTTCAAGTGACCACTATTTGAGTATGGATTGTCATTGGATTTAGATGGAGATAATTCAAGAGGTAGTCCATATTGTTGGTTGTGAGTTAGAATATGGATATCCATGACAACATTCATGCAAATAATTCAGAAGGAATGATCTATCGATGATGTAGAGATACATGGTTGATTAACAAACAATGCTACTTGAGGACCATTAATTGCTTATGGATTTAGCACTTAGCAATCTTTTCCACCATAAACTATTCCTTAATGCGTAATGCAAGTATTTATAATCACTTTAAAAATAAATCAAGGGATTAATACACATAAAATTCATACACTTTGGAATTCAAACACTTTGAAATTCATATATTCATCAACATCAAATGTAGAAACAATGAGAATCATCAAAAAACGTGCCATGATATATATATATATATATATTCTAAATTGTTCATTTTTTACAAAATGGCAACTCGTGCCCAGTATACGAAGCGACAATAAGTGCCCTAACATAAAAAAAAAACATCATATCATAGCCTAGCTACAAAATGGCAGTAGTTGGTCAATCATCGACCATTTCCACCCTTGCCACCCTTAGGAGCATCCTAGAAATCTATATTTCTTCTCTTGCTCGAGGATGCACCTTGAGAGGTTCTAGGCCTGGGCGTGCTTCGACACTCTGGAGACTGTACAAAGAATAAACAATGTTATAAGTTTTTTTCATCAATGAATTAATAGACATACAAATTGATACTTTGTAATTTAACCTAAGACAACTCACCGCATATGAAACTGTCAATCGTGAGTGTGTCACCCTCCTCCGCGAACCCAATCTCTCTGCAATGCCACCCTGCATCAGTTACAAGGATCAAGTCAAGAAAATTAAACAAATACGCGTAAAAACAAATTCACGAAACTTAAAATGATTATCATCAATGCCGTATCTCACTGTGAATATCTCAGGCATCGATGGAGATTCATTCGCAGATGGAGCACTAGGTTGTACAACCTGCTCCGAGACAACCTCTACCGTGGCAGTCTCTGTCGATGGGGTCGAAAGTGGTGGTGGGGGTGGGTGGTAGATAGGTGGGTTGTGATGGACCCTCACATGATGTACAAGTGATTCCAATACCCTAGGCCTGGAGAAAGGAAACCCAAAAGCAATGCCCAGGTGCTCAGGGGGTGAAATACCATTATACCTAGCAAATATATCGACGACCTACACACATATGAATAAAATTGAACTATTAGTGCCAAATATAATAAAATTCAAAAACATGAACACAAACAATTTGAGAATTATAGGATATTTAACTTTACACATGATACATGTGACGTTGGTGACTTGTCCATCCCAGATGGGCAATCCCCGACATCGCCTGGTGCCAAATCTTGTAGAAATAAGAGAACACATAAAAAAATTGAGGATGTCATAAAATAAAAAAATGACTATGTTGAATCTATCAAATGTGATACATACCTGTGTGTACGGTGCAACTAATGAACATGATGCCTCTACTGCTACATCAATGGTGGGGTTAGGCATTGATGCATCCATAGGCATAGAGGGTCTGTTGTTGGGATGCAACAATTGGAAAACAACATACAATCAAATATCTATATAAATACACAAAATAAAAAATAAATATATAACGATGAAGAACATAGAAAGGGTTAAGATACTAACCTCCTCCATGAAGCTATGTTGTCCACTGGGCTCTATAGGCCCATAACATGTCTTCTCGTAGCTCGATCATCTGTAAGGTTCACATGGACAATTGCTATGTCCATGTGCCCTCCCCTCACTATACTCTCCTATGCATGTTGATGCTCCAACTCCTCTATCAATGTCACTGGCAGGCACCTCTTGCCGAGATAGTGCAACAAAGATACTGTGTTGCACTAGGCTATGAGTCAATGAGGAGATGGCTAGTTGTACCTATTGCAAGTTCTCTGCAACTTGAGGATGCTAGGTAGGGGGCCAAGCCTTTGCCTAGGGGGATGAGGACCTAACTTGAGGTCACGCCTAACATGCTCTCAGTCTTGTTCGGACCCTCAACCGACCCCATGGAAGTCACCAATGTCAAAGTAGTTGACATGCTTACCCATAATAAACTCAACCCATAATTTCCTCAGGAAATATAAGGGAATCTCCCTGTTATTGCAAGGAGGTTTATCAAAAACCATGTACCACCTATCCGTCCAGTTTTGACTAATCTAGGGATGAATGCACCAGTCAATAGTGATGTGTTTCTTGGTCAATGGTATTTCTTGTCCATTTCTAGAATCCCTAAAAATAGACAATATTTGTTGTTTTGAAATGCCCAGTTCTTTGACTTGGTTTCTGTCCAAACCAATGCTGTAGTACTCATACATTCGTGCTCTATAATCAGAAATAGAGGTCAATTTCCCTTGGGAACTTGCAATGGACTGCACAATGATGTCCAAAGAAGTGGCCAAGGAGACTCTGCTAGGCTCTCTAGTCTCCCTTAATTGCTCATCAAGGGTTCGTAATATAACCAAACCCTCATCAATTTCAATGTTTACATTGTGTGGTGGTGGTGGGTTGGGGTTTTGATCTTCTTGGTTTTATTTTGAGTTGTTTAAATTGTCTTGGAGTTCCATTGTATTATATATGTTGCAATTTAAAAGTCATGGCATGTAAATTAGGTTCCTTTTTTATTTAAAATACAAAATTACAATTTTTTTTTTTTTTTTTAATTTAGATTATCGGGAGCAAAATACTAAATTGGATTAAAATTAAGAAAAATGTAACATACCTGGACACGGTGGTCCCCTCCTCCCTTTCTTCCTCCTCTCTAGCTCCATTATATTTGCCCAATGAGAGAAGCGCGAGCGTGATTTGTGCACAATGGGCACAAATCGCGCTCGGGCCCTTTAAATATTTTTATCAGTAAGACCGCGTGCACATTCTTAGGACCTCACACACATTCTTAAGACCACACACACATTCTTAAGACCACGCACATGCTCTTAAGACCGCACACACGTTCTTAAGACTGCGCACACAGTTTTTCCACTAAACCTACATGGAAATCTATGTGGTGGTTTGGACATATCCAAACCTATAGGTATATGAATGCATTCACATTCCTAAGAACGCGCACACGTTTCTGCAAGTGCGCGTTCTTAATCATGCCCTTGCCACTTTTTCGGCCACAAACTTCTTGCACTCACCCAGAACTGATTTGAAATTTTGCAATATATGCGAAGTTAGCGATTTATGGGCCTCAATATTGCCTATCTAAAAGTCCCATCATGGACACATTTTCACCATGATATGACTAATAATTGTTTTTTTACCATGTTTAATAGTAGTCATGAGTACTTTTGTATGTTGCTTAATGAATAAGTTTTTGAGGTGGAATTTTATGTGTATACTACCTTTTTGATCTAATGTCTATGATAAAGAATGTGTGTAGCATCAAACAAGTAGGTCAAACCCCTTAAGGAGAGGATGATTCCAAGAATCAAGGGAACTTCCCCCCCACCTACTTCTAGAACACTGCCATCCAAGAATCAAGGGAACTTCCCCCCCACCTACTTCTAGAACACTGCCATCCAAGAATCAAGGGACCCTGTACCCCACCTACCTCTAGAGCATTGCTAGTTTACTAATGATCACTCCTTGCAATCAACAATTTGAAAACCAGAGGAGATTGACTAAGATATGTTGTTGCCCCTTTTTCCTTCTCAATCCAAGTGAAGAGGTCGAGTTCTCAAGTTTATAAATATGCCTCTACGTATAGGGAGAGGACAACCATAATTCTGAATATTGTGTTAAATTTTGTTAAGAAGACTTTTGTTGAAGATTTGGAGCTCTACTCTTGATGTATTACTGATTTTGATGAAATAAAGATGTCTTTGTTCTTATCTTATTATAGTTTCCTCAAGGCTCCTTGTGCTTCTTGGGTAAGGGCCCACTCAAGAGGGCTCAAGGACCCTATTGTAATTTCTCTTTTTATTTCATGTTAGTGTGTTATCAGTTAGTCTTTTATTTTTCTTGAAGGATTAAGATAATTATGCACGGTAATCTCTAATTTCTTTCAAACTGTTACTAACTGTTAGCTTCAACGGGTCATCTATAGAAAGGGTTGGAAGCCTATTGGGATGCGCAAGGGTACCTTCTCAAGGATTAAAACCTCAGTTCTACCTCATTTTGTTTTAGTCTAGCTTTGTTAATGCTTTGGAAGACTTCTGCAAGCTTCTTAGGACTCTTTTTGGTATCCTCTAGGAGTTTCATGTAGAACTATTATAATTCTTGTAGAAACTTTCCGCATGACTGTTTTAGCTCAAGTTTCTAAATTTTCTCAATCATCTTTTCATGAAGTTAGCAGTAGAAAATAAGATGACATATGGATTGGTGTTGACTCAAGGGTTAGGCATAAATTGGTTCATTCAGTCAATGCAATAGTTCATTTTCTTTATGCAATTTTTTTTGTCATACATCAGAGTTAGTTTTCTTGCTTTTGATCAGTTTGGTTTTGCTTATAACAATGTGCTTCTTTCATGCCATAGACTAGATTTCTCTTATTGAACATATATTAGTTGTTCTTTCAATTTGATATGATTTTGTTCATGCAAGTAGTTTAAAATAATTTTATGCGATTCAGATTCTTGCATAAGTTGCATGCATTAGTCCCTTGATCAATCTCAGACCTAGATTATTATCAGTGCATTCTGCATATACTTTGCAGAACACCTCTTAAATTTGTACGAACCCCAGGTTGACAAGTCAAGTAACAAGCCAAGGAGACAGTAGCATTATTGTTGCTATTCCTAGGCCCACCATTTTTTTTTATTTTTATTTTTGTACTGGGGAAATAAGCAACTCGCGGTTCTCGTACTCGCGTGACACGGGGTCGATACCCGTCCACTACCACCCTGGTGCTCCACGCAACCCGCAATAATGGAGCACAAGTAAATCAGGGTGATAATCGACCTTGAGACCTCTTTTTACATATTTCCTTCCATTTACACGACACTTGCCAATCAGTCTACACCCTTGCGGGCTAGGCTCACCACTTTTAATATGACTAATAATTGTTTTTTTTTACCATGTTTAATAGTAGTCATGAGTACTTTTGTACGTTGCTTAATGAATACTTTTTTGAGGTGGAATTTTATGTGTACAATGCCTTTTTGATCTAATGTCTATGATAAAGAATGTGTGTAGCATTGAACAAGCAGGTTGAATCCCTTAAGGAAAGGAGGATTCTAAGAATCAAGGGACCCTGTCCCCCACCTACCTCTAGAGCATTGACATACAAGAATCAAGGGACCCGTTGATGCCGAAACTAGAAAGTTTCGAAACCAACATCTCAACCTCTTTCCCATGAGGCTAAGTGGGAAGAAGCGTGAATATTACCTTATATTTTAAGCCTAAAAAATAAATCACATTAGATCCTATGGCTAAGAACCTAAACATGATTATCTCTTTTTATGTTTTTATAAATATTTGATTTTTATTGTATTATGCAATTTATAACATTTTTATATTTTGCTTGTGTAAGTGAAAAATACATCAAACAAAATTTAAATGAATAATGTAAGTGCAAAACTTGAAAAGAAAGTTAAACTAACTAAACCTTAAGTTACAAGAAAAAATCAAAAGAATTGAAATCTTTATTGCATGAGTTTTTGGAATTATTATTTTTTATATGTTTTGTGACTTTATGATTTTTTTATTTTTATCCTTGTGAATGAAATGTAAGTGTAAATTGCAAAACTTAAAAAAAGAAAATTAAATAAGCTTCTAAGTATAGGGAGAGGACAACCAATATCTTGAATATTGTGTTAAGCTTTGTTAAGAATACTTTTGTTGAAGACTTGGAGCTCCACTCTTGATGTATTACTAATTTTGATGAAATAAATATGTCTTTGTTCTTATCTTATTAGAGTTTCCTCAAGGTTCCTTGTGATTCTTGAGTAATGACCCACTCAAGAGGGCTCAAGAACCATATTGTGATTTCTCTTTTTCTTGCATGTTAGTGTGTTATCAGTTAGTCTTTTATTTTCTTAAAGGATTAATATATTTATGCATGGTAATCTCTATTTTTTGTCAAATTGTTATTAACTATTAGCTTCAACAGGTCTCTTGTAGAAAGGGTTGGAAGCCTATTGAGATGCTCAAGTGTATCTTCTCAAGGCTAAGAACCTCAGTTCTACCTCATTATATTTTAGTCTAGCTTTGTCAATGCTTTGGAAGACTTCTGCAAGCTTCTTAGGACTCTTTTTGGTATCTCGTAGGAGTTTCCTCCAGGAATGTTACAGTTCCTATAGAAACTTCATGTAGGACTGTTTTAGCTCAAGTTTCTCAATTTTATCAATCATCTTTTCATGAAATTAACAGTAGACAATAAGATGACATATGGCTTGGTATTGACTCAAGGGTTAGGCATAAATTGGTTCATTCAATCAATGCAATAGTTCATTTTTTTATGTAGTTTTTTCTGTCATACAACGTATTTAGTTTTCTTTCTTTTGATTAGTTTGGTTTTGCTTATAGTAGTCTATTTATTTCACGCCATTAGACTAGGTTTCTCGTACTGAACATAGATCAATTATTCTTTCAAGTTGATATGCTTTTGTTCATGCAAGTAATTTAAAATATTTTTTTGTAATTTAGATTCTTGCATAAGTTTCATGCATTAGTCCCTTTATCAATCTCAAACCTAGACTATTATCAGTGCATTCTGCATATACTTTGCACAACACCTCTTAAGATTGTATGAACCCTGGGTTGACAAGTAAAATAACAAGCCAAGGATGTAGTAGCATTATTGTTGTTATTCCTAGGCCCACCAACGATCACTCCCTTAAGGATTGTGAAATTATGCTTGAGAAATTGAGAAATGGGAAAATTGTCAATCTCCTACAAATCGTGCCTAAACATGAAATCCTCAACACTAGGAATTTAAGCGTCATCACAAGATTTGGAGTAGGACAAGAAGACAATGTACCAAAAATACCACAAATTAAACCTTTAAAGAAAGATAACTGGTACCCCATTACATAAAAAGAAAGACATACTATGAGAAAAACACTTGGATTCTTTAACCAAGAAGAAGAAGAAGAAGAAAAACAAAAAGCATGTCAACAAAGACAGTACTAGGAAAGGATGAACGATGCAGTCTTAGACGAATTCATTAATTTATTAAAATAAGAATAGTCAGTTGCCTGACTATTGGAATTGTTGAACATCCTGGAAGAAAGGAAAGGAAAACAAAGGACATGATAAAACCTAAGGCAACTTACTCAAGAAAATCTCCAAGACAAGTATAACCTACAAGTCGACCTCGAATTCGAAGGCTTTATGATCCCTTGTGTAGTGATCAACTTTGGTTCATAAGTTAATATTCTTCTTAAGGAGACATGGATCGGGATGGGCAAGGCTGACCTAACAAGATCTAAGAATTTCCTTAAACTTGCAGATCAACTATTCATTGAACCCATCGAATTATTAAGAAGTGTGGAAACCATTATCACGAGGGTAAGAACACTATTCGATTTTGAAGTAATCAACTTGGTCGAAGGTGTCCCTACCTATTTAGTGTTGGTTGGATGACCATGGGGAAGAAAATGAAAGGGACCATTTCACTCAAAAGAGACATAATCAAACTCAAAGGAGATGGGAATAAAATTATCATACCTTTGGACCCTAGGGAGGGTAAGACTTGGAAAAAATCTTGGGAAGAAGAGACCTATGCTAGAAATATATACCTAGTCATCCAAAAATATTACAATAATTTTTAACCTAATCTACAAGGATAATTATTACATGGTTCAAACTTGTTGATAGGTTAGTACTTTGACACATAACTCTATGAATGGAAACTAGAAAACTATGAATCAAAACCAAGAGAGTGTTGGTTGATTGAAGCTATTCCCATGGATAAATTTCATTCTTGCTTCTCTATCAAAACGATACCTATGATATACAAAAAGAAAATCAAACAATTTCCAAGTTTAATCCTCACATATGTAAAGTTGACCTTGACCCCCCTTTTCGGCCCTTTGGTTTTGAAATGGATAAGGATAAAATAAGTAGCGGTCAAAGTCAAATCATTCGTGTGATAGTTATAAGTCTAAAAGCCGCAGAAGTAGTCAAATGAACAACACAACAAATGGAAGCTTCAAAAGTAATGGAAAAAGGCAGTCTTGTGGGAGGATTAAAGAATACAGGAAGCAAAGAAGAGAGAATTTCATATGGTCAATAAATTGTGTCAAAGCACATAGGTATAAGTAAAAGGGTAATGTAAAGAGATGGGGTTAATGATGTTTTCAATGCTAATGGTATTTTTGCGATTGTTGGGTACTGTTAGTATTCTTCTGGTTTGGATCTATTTTTCTATTGCCATGGTTGAGTATTGTAATAGTCTCTGTGGGTATCACTGTTGCATTTGCAGTAGATTTTGAGTTTGTATACACAGCCAAGATGATATATTGTAGATATGGGTATTGTGAGAGGAGATATGTGAGAATCTTAGCTGTAAGAATGGTTTGTACTACTGTTGCTAATACAACGATATGAATTGGGGCCTAAATATTTGTTTTCCAATGTTATCTTTCATGTTATGAATGGATCTGTAATGTTGTTGTGTACACGTTTGTTCTTTTCCTTTTCTAGTGTTATCTGAATGGTATCGCAAATTAACTTAATAGAGAACTTGTTGGATTACTGAGAGGGGGGGTGAATCAGTAATAGCGTAATTATAATCCTTTTTCTCCAAATAATCCAAGTGTTATATCAATGTAGAATTATTATCCAATAATGAGCAATAAGAAATGAACAATCACACACATACATAGTACACTAGTGTTGTACATGGAAACCCAAATCGGGAGAAAACCACAAAATGCTTTATCTTATATTTCTAGAAGAATTACATTCATTGGAAGCACCAACTTCCTTTGTTTTCCAGCTGCAACTGGAAGCAGGCTCCAAACCCCTAGTTTCTCAGGCTACAACCTGAGGGAAGCTCCAACTCCCCAATTCTATGGCTACAACCAGAAGGAGGCTACAACCCCATATGTTCTCTGACTATAACTGAAAGGTGGCTACAACCACCTGTCCTTGCCCCGTCCAACCGCCCTGAAGTAGAAGTAGAATGATGGAACCACTGTCACACTATCACTGTGAGATATATCGTTGTAAACCTGTACCAATCAAACTATACCAAACAACCTGCACCAATAACCTGAACCATGCATCAACCATGCATCAACCTGTACCTCAACCTGTAATCAACCTGTACCATAAACAAGTGCATCAACCATGAACCAACCTGTACCAAACAATTTGTAATCAACCTGTACCATAAACAAGTGCAACCAACCATGTACCAAGTATGTACCAATCATGTTCAAGTACTCATCAACTATGACTCATCAATATGTACCAACATCGTCAACTATACACCTCATGTATGTGCCAACTCATCAACTACTTGTCTCAACCATTAACCCAACTTGTACCTCAACCAAAAGCCCTCATCATTTTCATCATCCAAATATGATTTGTAACTCTATAATAGACCTGGTGTATATGATCACATACCTGCAAACCTTTCTTAACTTTAACAACAAGAGACTAACATTTTCATCAAACGTTTCTTTAGTCTCACAAGACTAGTTTTGGATTAGTCAACAACCCTAACTTGAAATAATCATAACTTTGTACCTGAAATGAATAAATATCTGAAACTGATACACAATGTTCTTCAGTGTGTTTTATGAAATTCCTCTAGGTGTCACTACTTGGAACCTCTCAGAAAAGGAGTTATGGCAAAAATGGCACACTTTTCTGAATTCTAGCTTATTCTAGAGAGCGACCTTGTAGAGCGTGCCCCGCACAGAATATTTGTTGAATTGATCTGAAACTGTTACAAAACATACTAAAAACTGTACTCTAACCAACACATCTTTTATTACTGAATTTGGATATGTTATGAAGAATTTATGGCGTTTTTACCCGAAACACCTGTTTTTGACTAGTTTCAGGACTAGCCACAAACCCTATTTTCCACGGAGTGTAACTCGAAAAATACAATGACCCACAAGCTGAATTTTTTTACCACAGATACTTGTATATGTTTCCTCAATGGAATAGCAATTTCATGGTCTAAATCATTCTATAAAAAAATTTATTGCGAAAATGGTGAGATGACCTGCAAAAAAACATACCTTAGAAAGCATCATCAAAAGAATTTATCCTTCCTTGAATTCCGGCCTTCTTTTCTTCAATTTCCTCAGAAATTAGGCTTATATATCCTTTGGTTACCTTATACACCTATAGGTATTCAATATGCTCAAGTGTGTCTTAAATGGGAGAGCCTTGCCTCTTATTTATACTCTCCAAGTAGCTTCCTTAAAAACATCTTCTAGGTCACTTTGCCCACTTTCCTTATTTTAGGGTTAACCCTCTTCTAATTTCTCCATTAAATTTATTATTGAATTAATTAATTTTGTTTTCAATTTGAATTATAGTACACTCATCACTTCACTTTATTATTTATCTTTTAAAATCTCTTAAACCACTTTGACTACTTTGACCTTTTGGGGCTTCTAGATGACATATGAGGGTCCTCCAACTTCGTAAGACCATAATTCTCAAACCGTGAGGAGTTATGTGACATTCCACATACCACCAGAAATGGAATGACATGTAATATCCATATAGAATAGTATTACCTAAAAATATATCAAAACTCGTACCATTATCCATCAAACAAACTTGGGTCCATTACCCAAACCTGGGTTTTCCAACTTCTCATGGCCATAACTCTCTAACCGTGAGGAGTTATGTGACATTCCACATACCACCAGAAATGGCATGACAAGCACTATCCATATAGGATAGTTTCACTGACAAATTCATTGGCATTTATCTCATTATTCCACAAATAATCATGAGTTCTCTAACCATACTTCTAGGATAACGCAATCCGCAAAGTGTCTTCCCGTGAGGGTTTTCACCATAAGGGGAAAACTTTGGAGTTCATCCATTTCTACTTATTATCAACCATGAAAAGACAATAACGAGTCATCTTTACATCAAAAAATCTTGGGTCCATTACCCAACCTTTGTGCTACGGGGCTTTCTTCAAGGGTTGACATCAATGACAACCAACCTTAATCAACATAACTTATGGATTTGAGTAGTATAGAAGTGGATATGATGTTGCATTCTACATAACTCCTTTCATATTTCAATTCTTGGTTGCGCTTTGGGTGAGACCTCCTTCCCTTGCGGAAGGTTAAATATGACAACGTATCTAGACTACAATGGTGCCTTTTTGTTGGCAACTACCGAGAACCCCGGTCTCGACCTTGCACCAACAAATGGTTTCGTTGTCAGGATTAAGCTTTAGGAGTTTTTAGAAGATGCCTCATTAGATATACAAGTCTAAGGTTGGAAAATTATGGTAAAGGAAGTGTGAGGTATTCATAGGATAAGAGGTCAAGCCGCGACATGAGAGTTATCGGTTTATAAAAGATATTGTCTTCTATTTAGAGCTTGCTAGTGACCAATACACGATCTTCTGGATCAAGTTCCCCGAAGAGATATTTCACTGGTTAGATCAGTTGCAAGAAGCCCTAGAATACAAAGATTAGGTCAAAAAGAGATACAACTGGACTATTGAAAGTCTAGCGACTCTTCATTGCTTAGATCATTAGATCTCATGAGCTGTAGAATTTTGGGTGCAAATTGTTCTGGAAGGTTACATTATTGAGTTTGCTGTAGAGAATCATCAAGCCTTTTCAAAGATCGAAGTAGTATTTAGAGAAGGAGCCAGAAGAAGACTATTGTGGGAAATACCTCTGTGGATCAAGGTCCTCTTGGTAGAAGAATAAATGTTGCATGTTCCCTCAGGTAACATGGAGGCTTAAACCCTTGCACTCGGGGGAAAGGTGATTTATGGGAGGATTCATGAGTTGAGTAGTGGAAGAGTCTCCTTGAGGCATGGGGGGTCATCGAGAGAAGAGTGCAAGAGATGAACAAACTCTGAGGATGGATGTGATCGGTGAAAAGAGGTCGCGAAAACAAATGAGAATAATGATGAAGAGAACCAATCCATCGTGGGAAGAGATCGACTTTGATGGTAATCATATAAAAGAGCTAGAGGAGTTGCAAAATTTGAAGATACGACGAAGATTTACCAATCAATGGTTGAAAGAGAGAAGTGGTAGAATAATTAAAGATCCCAAGGTAAGCAGACAAGAGGGAGAGTATTCAGAGGAGACATATGTCAGGGTAAGAGTAGGCACCACTACTGATGAAGACGTTCCATCCCATACCTCAGAGAAAGTTGTGGAAGAAACTAAACCTGGTACTCTCGAAGACACATGCGTACATCAAGAGGAGAATATAGCACTGCATAAGAATGAGACCCCGCATATCAAAGAGATCCATTTAGGAGGCAAATGATCTAGTACTGTATCTAGTTCTGTGATTTTGATCAGTAACTATAGTGGAATTATAACACGTTCTATAGTTATATCTCAACCATGACCATGTGGGTTTATTCTAATAATACCTATAAGTTCAGTTACGGGAACACAAACTGCAAGATCCCTTACCTGATACCTTGAATTTTTGGGAAAGGGAGAAGAGGATGTTGAACAACATTGGTTTCTATGTTAAGCCATCTGGAGGTCTCGAGGGAATCCAAAAGCAAACAAGTTTGTTGAGTTTTGGACCACTTCGAGAGGTCGAGCTCTCAAGTGGTACATGAAGATCATTGAGACAAGGATTCAAGGACAAGCTTTCACTCTAGGTCAGTTAAGACAAAGGTTTATAACAAAATTCCAGTTGCCACAATCAGAACAATAAGCTTTCTCTAAGTCGCGGGAGATAAAGTAGAGAGATGGGGAGTCTGCATGAGAGTACAATCAAAGATTTAAAGATGCAATAGGGATGTTGGCAAACCCTATTCATGAATACCATCAAAGGGAGTGGTTTATTCAAGGGTTTATACCTTTAACTCACATCCCTTTAACCCAACGAAGGATAAATTATCTAGGAGAATCATTGGAACAAGCCATGAAGATTAAGGCTATGGAAGGATATCCAAGAAGCATGAGGGTTATGAGAACACCTGAAGATGCCAATATTTTTCAAATGTAGGGTTAGATATCTGCATTAACTGAGAAGATCCAATATTTGACCTTTCCAAAGGCAAGTCGACCCTAAGTATGGTGTACATATAATTACATTGAAGGTCATACGACGAATGAATTTCCAATATCGAGGGGTGCAGGACCCTTGAGTACTCCAATGGTGCCTCCACCAGTAGGACCAACCAGAGGAGTTGTGAAAGTTGCTGCTACAACATCGTTTCATGGACCTGTTCAATATCATGCCTTTTTGAATAATCAAGAGGGTCAAAGCAATGAGTACTGTGAGGTTTGTTGAAGTCATGGGAATTCTCCACAACATTTCCCCATTTTGCAAAAGTATACACCTGCGCTGAATACAATGTATTGTGAGTTCTATGGTTCGCCAACTCAAAACACCAGTTAGTGTCATTCTCTCGATGCACTTGCAGATAGGTTGGATCGATATGCATTCATAGTAAATCAAGGACATCAAGGGTTGGGAGGAGCTCACCGAGGCAGAGGGGGATACAAAGGAGGACAGATTGGTGGAAGGAGGACCAATTCACTGCTACAATTTTGATGAACAAGGACACCTTGTGAGAGATTTTCCACTACCAAGAAGACCTTGGTGTGAAAACTACATGAACAACACTCATGCTACTGAAGATTGTCCTGATATGATTTCTAAGTGGGAAGATCGAGCTAGACAAATAGGAGAAAATTTGATCAATTCTGAGCCTAGGGCTATAGCTGAAGGAAGGGGGCCTAATATTAATATCACTACCAGAGGAGAAGCAAAGACTTGTATTGATGCATAAAGTCCACATCAAATCAAAATTCATAAGGTTGTTCCAGAAAACACTAAGCATGATTTGATACGACAAAAGAAATGATTCAAGAATGCAGTAGAAATATTGAGACAGATGCCTAGTTCTTCAACACCTGAAATTGTGGAAACTAGTTTCAAGTTGAATCCTCATCAACTAAGGATCACCAAAGAATCATCTACTCAGATGGAATGTTCAGGTAAGTCACATAAAAATGGAATCATCTACTTAGATGGAATGTTCAGGTAAGTCACATAAAAATATCAATCTTTGGCTTCAGTTATTTTCTGACATTTTAGATGATGAGCAATTCATTGATAAGTTGTGGAGCACTATCAAATTGTCCTTGGGAGTCGAAGGAAATGAAAAAGAGTTCATTGCTACTAACCTCCCTGAGAGAAGCGCAAGTAGAATCTAGAGAGGAAAGAGGCAGTCTGGAAGGGAATTGAAATTGAATGCCCAGATAGATGATTATGAAATTAAGGATGCTATGCTAGATCTAGGCTTTGATGTTAATATTTTTCCAGAGAAAACCTAGGTGGAAATGGGAAAACCCAAGCTAGTTTATTCCCCTATTCAGTTGTGTATGGAAAATCAATATTGCATCTTTCTAGTGGGGAGGCTACATAATTTTGAAGTGCATTTAGACAATGCCAAAATAATGGTCGAATTTGAAGTTATCGAAACTATGGGAGAAAAGGATTTGTATCCAGATTTGTTAGGTATTGAATGGGCCTATGAAAACTATGATGTTATTAATTTTAAAAAGGAAACCATGACCTTTGAGTTCGATCGAATGAAATTCACCCAACCATTAGATCCCTACCAAGGCCTGCGATATAATGAGCTTGTAGATGATAACATGGAACATGATGTCCTCAATCGGTTGTATACGATGACTACAGGGAAGCGAGCTGATTATATTAAACCTAGTGCATATGGCTTAGTGCGTTGGAGGAGTGTTCAATCCAAGGACGAATATTCTGAAGCAACATTTGATAATTGACAGGAAGGAAGGTATAAAAATTTCTCGAGGAACTGTGCTACTATTCATTCATTCAGATGGATTGGGATAGAGCTTAGGGAATGTCCAACCTATGATGAGACTTCATATTTACACTGTTTCCTTATGGATATGGAGTATACAATTGTGGAGGAGAAACATATTCCAGCTCTAGATATAGCCTTGAAATATACTCTTGCAATGTGATGGGCTAGTTGCAAAGAAGCCCTTTCCTCTTGGGATGAGGTTAAGCTTTCCATACAATACCATTTCGTTCATCCTTCGCCAGTCAGTTGGTCGAGTGAAGATTATAAGAGGAAGAGTCTGATATTATCTCTGCAGACATATGCCAGTTTATCTATTCCAAATGAACACATCGAGCATTGTCTTAAAGTATGGAGAGTTGTGCAATTGCCTTCTCAGTTCTGGGTACACCAATTCTTTCATTCTCTGAGAACAATTCAAAAATCTTGGTATGTGCATGAAGAGACCAGACAACAAACTGCATGTTGGAAGATATTATAAGGTCAATTCTGCCATGATTTCTCCTTTTCTGGTAAGTCTTCCGAAATTACACTAGTATTGCAACAAATGAAGAAAATGTTGTTCACTAATGAATTCAAAAGTCCCCGTACTCACCTGTAGTATGTCCCAAGCACGAAGATTTGCTTCAATATAGTTTTTATCCATCCCCCTCTAGAATACCTATGGCATGTAGCAAGGTTGACAAGGACCTTGAAGATACTAAATACTTGGAGGAGCTTAGACATTTGACCGTTAAGGAGTCTGCAGGAACAAGAGAAGTAAGGGATACTCTATTAGGTAATAACACTGGCTCATATGCTCAACCTATGAAGTTCTGGAAAATAATTATTGGAAGTGAAGAGCATCCCAAGCTAGCTTCTGTAGGAGATTATTGGGATGAACAAACTATGACAAAGATCTAGGCTCTGTTGCGGGAGTATGAGTATTTGTTTCCAAAAATTTTCTCATAATTAAAAGGAATTAAAGAGACCTGGGAGAAATGAAAATAGAACTTAAATATGATGCTAAACCAGTCAAACACGGGCCATACCAACTGAACCCTAGAGTCAAAGAAAAGGTCAAGAGGGAGATTGATAGGATGCTTGCAGTTGGGTTAATTTTTCTTGTCGATGAGGCCGAATGGATTAGTCCTATTTTCATACAGAGCAAGAAGAGTATTGATGACATAAGAATTTGTGTGGAATATAGGTGTTTGAACTCGACTTGTGTACACGATCCTTTTCCTACTCCATTTAGTGATGAAGTCCTTGGTCAGGTGTTGGGAAATGAAGCTTATTCCTTCACATATGGTTTCTTAGGTTATCATCAAGTCAGGATTGCGGAGGAGGACAAGAAGAATACCACCTTTACTACCGAGTGGGGTTCTTTTTCTTATAATGTCATGCCCTTTGGGCTGAATAATGCCCCTGCTGTTTTTTCCAGGATTGTGATTGCTTCCTTTCAAGATTTTATTCACAAGTTTCTTGAAGTTTGTATGGACGATTCGACCGTATATAACTTGCTGAAGGAGAACATAGATTTACTACGATTAATTTTTGACCATTGCAGGCAGTTACATATCTCTCTAAATTTGAAGAAATGTATTTTTTGCGTGTCGTTTGGAAGTTTGATGAGACATATTGTATGTAGGGAAGGCGTTTTGGTTCATCCTGCGAAGGTTGTTGTAATTCTTAATATGCCTCCTACTATGACTACTAAGCAGTTGCGGCCCACTATGGGTCATACTGGGTATTATTGTAGGTTTATCAAAAATTACGCAAGTGTAACTGCCCCACTGGAGAAGTAACTAAAGAAATCTAAAGTCTTCAACTAGAATCTTGAGTGCAATCAAGCTTTCAACATTCTCAAAGAAAAGCTAAGTACTGCTACTATTGTGATATATCCTGATTGGAAGGTGAAATTCCATGTACACATCGATGCTTCTGACATTGCTTTAGGTGTTGTCCTTGCGCAACATAGTGAAGGAAGCCTGGATCACCCTATTCATTTTGCTAGTAGAAAGCTTTCACAAGCCGAGAACAACTATACTACCACTGAAAGAGAAGGTTTGGCCATGGTATATGATCTGCAAAATCTTAGACACTATTTGTTAGGATGTCATTTTAAATTTTTTACCGACCACTCAGCTTTGAAATATCTGGTCAATAAGCCTGTGTTAGAAGGAAGGATTTGTAGGTGGTTGTTTCTTTTTCAAGAGTTTTCCTTTGAAGTTATTGTCAAACAAGGAAAAATGCATCATGGTCTTGATCACTTATCTTGGATAGACTAAGGAGAAAGTGGTGGAGTTGTAGATGACCAACCCCTAGATGCAACTTAGAAGAAGCACATGGTGGTCCGAGTAGCAGATTATCAATTGATCGCAGACCAACAATATAAGTTGGGGTTGGACATCATCCTTAGAATATGTGTATTTGATCATGAGTGGCCTGAGATCTTGTGGGAATGTCATAATGGAGTTGATGGAGGACATGTTCGAGGGAAAGTGACCACACAAAAGATACTTCAATCAGGATTATGGTGGCCAACTGTGTTCAAATAAGCTAAGGATTATACTAGAGCATGTGATGTTTGTCAGAGATTTGGTATGCCACCACACATGGACAAGTTTCCCTTACATCTTATTTGAACACTTCAAGCTTTTGAAAAATGGGTGGTTGACTTCAATGGACCTATCAACCCACCAAACAAGCACTCAAAGGCCACAACTCATTACTGCAATAGACTATCTCACCCATTGGGATGAAGCATGACATGTTAGGGATTGTTCTATAGATACGAAAACTAGGTTAATTTGTGAGAATATCATTACTCGGTTTGGGTGTCCTAGGATTTTGACCAGTGACCAAGGTACACATTTCATTAGTGAGAAAATAGCCACCCTCACTCGACAATTTCTGATTCAGCATAAAAAAAAAGTAGTCAGTATCATCTGCAAGCCAATGGTAAAGTGGAAGCGTTCAACAAAATTCTAGAGAAAGTATTGACAAAAGTCTATTGCGCTAATCATGATGACTGGGATGAGAGTGTTCCAACTATGCTATGGGCCTACAAGACCACTACAAAAAAATTACATAGGTACACTCCTTTTCAATCGGTGTATGGGAGAGAGGCAGTGGTACCAACCGAGTTCATAACTCCAAGTTTATACATTGCACACGTGACTCATATGATAGATGATGAATCAATTGCAGAACAAGTTGTAGAGATATTGGAACTGGATGAAGCCAGATTTCTAGCAGATTTTCATTAGACCATGGAAAAGGCTAGAAAAAAGGTTTGGCATGACATGCACATCAAGACCAAGAATTTGGTGCAAGGATATTGAGTATTGGTCTATGACAGTAAATTTCAAAAGCATTGAGGGAAGTTACAAATACATTGGCTTGGACCTTTTATAGTTGCAGAAATACAGGAGTCAGGAGTTGTTAATCTAGCACAATTGGATGGTGTTCTTCTTCCGAGATGGGTGAATGGCGCATGCCTGAAGCCCTACCTCTCTACTCATTGAAGAAAGCTTCCCTAGGCTCCTATAACAGGGAGTGAATAAAGTAAGTAGGTTTCCATTTTGTTTTGTTATTTTCCCTTTTTTCTAATAAAGAAGTGACATGTTTAACTATTGCTCAACCCCAGAGTCTAGTTGTCATAGTCATTGTTTCTAGTTCATATCACATCATTATGGTCAGGGGGAGTCCATGTCATATATTTACAAATATAGTAAATTCCTTTGTTCGAGTCATTGTTATGCCCATATCATAGTGTTTGTTAAATGCAATTAGTTCCTTTCCATCATTATCTTGTATGTGTCAACAACACTCATTTATATCCAAAAGTTTGCCTGTACTTTTCTGGTTGATCACCAACCAAGTAGTTATTTTCCCGGGTAACGTGGTATGTCAAGTTTGTGTTGATATTAGTGCTCATTAATGCCCAAATCATTGATCTGATTTCCCCACGTCTGTCCACCATGTATGTTGTTAATGTCGAGTTCATTACGCAGTTTCATCCTTAATGACAGTTTAATGCTCGTCCCACACCACTTTCCTCACGACTGTTTATAAACCAGTGGACGCTTCCTGTTCAGGTTATCGTTTTTTGGTCGATTGTTTGAATTATTCACTCTAGATCCTAGTGAGGATCTTGTGATTCCATGTCTATGTCTTTGTCCCCCATTTTTTTGTGTATCGACGTAGGTCCGCAAGCATGGGTTGTGCTACAACTCGAGCGACGATTGTAGTTCAACCAGATATCGAAGAGTTGAGATAATGGGATATTTGTAGAGCAAGGTGGAAAAGGTGAGGCTACTCAATATCGATTTTTCCAATGGTGTTGGCACATGGTTGTAAGACCCTAGGTTCAGTTTATTCTACCAACAAACCTTGTAGACACTGGCCCTTTCGACATCACCTGCATACGAGTGAAGTCTCAATTGAGGCATCTATTGGGGCTGCAGGAACCACGTTTCTACATGGACGAGGGGATGGAAGGCCATCATCATCATGTTCATTCCTACTGTTCTTCTTAGCGCACCATATTCTTTGTCCCCTTTTCCTTGATTAATTAGTAAAATTTAATTATGCGGCATCATTATGACACAAATTGCAAAATCAACTATTCATTATAACATTCATCTTTATCGTGCATCAATCATTTACTACACAGATCTAGATCTATATATGCATAAATAGAACATCCATGAGAAATCACATAAAAAGACATTCAAACACCAAGTTTTAACGTGGTTCACTCAATCCTCGGGATATGTCCACAACGACTGGCTTCTTTATTATTCTTTGTGCAATCATCTTAGGCTTGCACACTATGCTTACAATAAATACATCATGATATCCTTCTCCATCCTTCCTAGCTGCTCTGCAGTGCAAGCCTCTCTTTGCAGACCCTCCCTAAGCCCTCAAACATAGACTATCTCTCTCATTCTCAGTGTATTCTCTCAGCAACAACAACCTATTCTTTTACTCTCATCCAAACCCATTTTCCCCAACCCATTACATATTTATATGTAGAATTTAGGGCTCAAAACCCTGCTCTCTTATCCCTCAAAACCCTATGACAACTCATGACAACTCATTGTAGGGCGTGCTTTTTCCTACCTATGTGTCTGCATGCTACTTTTACACTCTTGATTGTTGTTCTTTATGCTTTTGTGCGTCTACCTGATTTTGCATGCCTAACCGATGTCCTTCCTTCTTTTGCACGCATTCTCAAAACCTATTTCTTTGAACTGCTTGTCCAACAAGCCCCCAACACTCACTTGTGGCTCATCCTGAGCCACTTAATCCTGTTGCGTCCCGCCCCTCCATGCTTCCATGAACTTTTGGAGGGTCTCCTTTACTGCTGCGACTCCTTTCTTAACCTCCATTTGTTGGTGTGCGGTTTTCATACCCAAGGTTTGGTTTATTCTACCAACAAACCCTATAGACACCGACCCTTTCGACATCACCTGCATGCAAGTGAAGTCTCACCCGAGGCATCTATTGGGGCTGCAGGAACCGAGTTTCTGCAAGAACAAAGAATATAGTGTGCCAGGTAGAAAAGTAGAAATGAACATGATGATGATGGCCTCCCATCCCCTCGTCCCTGTAGAAACTTGGTTCCTGCAGCCCCAATAGATGCCTCAGGTGAGACTTCACTTCCATGCAGGTGATGTTGAAAGGGTTGATGTCTATAGGGTTTTTTTGTAGAATAAAATGAACCTAGGGTCTTAAAACCACGCACCAACATATGTGGACTTGTTTCCCTAAATGAAAGTCGACACCTATATGGATTATACGACCCTACCATCTGGGGACTTGGACTGGCAGTGGAAGCTTCCTTATCTGTCGCTTAAGGAGTCCGCTCTTGTGAATTTTCACAACCTACCACATTTTGGAACTACATGAGAAGTTGCAAGCTGAACTAAGTTTCTTATTACTCGCGTACACAACGATTCTTTGTGGCTGGACAAAGCATATCCCATCCATGTCGATGATATTCATCAATTGATAGGGCTTTCAATGGAGGGAGAAGACATATCCAAAGGATTCCAAGGCTTATGGAAGCACGACTAAAAGAAATGAGAGGTAAACCTATACATAAGGTTCGGTACCAAACATGGAGGTCGCAAAGTGCTTATTGAGCCTATTAATGACGAGTAAGTCCATTGTGCCTACTATCTCAATGTGGGTAAAGTCATGAAAAATTACTCCAAGGGTGAATGCACTCTAAATGATATCTCCATCATTGAGTTCTGTAAACAGGGATCACCATTAAATTGGTGCAAGTATTTGATGACTGAGATGCTGCAAGCTTGCGTTGCGATGCATGAACGATGTGGTTATTTCATATATGGTTATATGTTGGTTGCATTTACAATGTGGAAGTGGAAGTCACCATATGGTTGCGAACTGTCATACACTCATGATCATTGAATTGCTAAGATGTTCGACCCCTGGCAGGATATAAGTGACAACCCCAAAACAACATTCAACAATACCACCTTCTTATAGTGGTATAATGATCTCATTAACACAACCCAACGAATGAGGATCCCACGAGAGTTGCTAAATCGACATACCAGTAATATCTGGTTCGACATGAATATAGAATATACTTTTGTGAGGCGCCTAGGTGCATATCCATAGTTGTTTCACACTACTCCATTGCCTTTTTATCTTGACGAGGAGAATCTAGATGAGGAGGTCTGCTCATGGCCTAGAGTGCATAGGTAGAAGAAGAAATCAGATATATCATATTAGATGCCTGCAATTTCGAGATGGGAGGCTCCAATGCAAAAAGATGTTCTAGGTTCTAGCATGATAGCCATGAAGAGACAACATATGCCCATAGAATTTGAGGAGGAAGAGGAAGAAGAGACCTTGCCAAGGTTAGTCTCGTTGTCACTATTTCCATCAATCCCAGATACTGCTACATTCTCAAGTAAGGAGTTCCCTAAAGTTCTTGAGGCTATTTTTACAAAAAAAACTTGCACTGGTTCTCCATCTTCGTCCACCGCACCCCCTTTTATCACTGACGCAGTTCCTCTTGCTTAATTTTCGCCACACACCCACACTATCCCCCCTATACCATCCTCCATTCCCTTTATCACCATCCCCGATGATCCTGTGGTTAAGGTACATAACACCCCTATCATTGAAGAACTTAATCATCAATGAACTACCTCCACTATGGACATCCAACCTAACACTCTCTCATCCCTTGCTCATGTTCATACTAAAACTGTTGAAAAAGAGTCTAGTGACCCATTTGCCACGGTCGGAGGAAGCACTACCAATCTTCCTTCCCATTTTTCTTAGGTTTCACAGGTCAGTGTCCCCCTTACCACCCCTCAAGAGACTAGCATCAATCTAGGAACATAGAAATCAACAGAGGTGCAAGGCCAGACATGTTAAAATCCTCCATAGGACCCTATGGATGCTCAAGAAGATGCCACTTTGACGCATAGTACGATTTCTGTTTGGTATCAGGTTGTGTTGCTACTTCAATACCCTTAGTAATGTTGCTCCATCCTGGATCTATGTCTAGAACGCGAAGAATTGGTCAATTTGTTACCCCAGGCTGTTCAATAAAGGGTCGCACATGGCTTCCAAGCTACCTCTACTAGTCCCAATGGTGCAAGCACCCCAAGTTTTTCTGAAAGGTTGATTTCTAGTGGCCAACCACTTGCATTGAGATTTCCTGTGGACCCATCTATCACCAGTGGAGATCTTGCGGCTTGGTCCACACCGCAACTATTAAATATTATATGCACATCGTCTGATAAGATCGAGCACATTATTTGTTTATGGATAAATCCGTGAGTGCGGACACAAACCGATCTCCCTAGATCCACCTGGATCTAGAACAAAACAGGACATAATATACCGCTTTCCCTAGATCTAACTATTGAATTAAATTGGAAGTGAGAAGAAGATATGTACCT
>ML811635.1:92155-103450 GCA_009831015.1 Picea engelmannii | reverse complement strand
CTCATTTTTCCCACGTGCTGGAATGTTCGCACCCTAGCTATATAGCAACCTGCTAACTGTTCGCACCCTGGCTATAGTGCAACCTGCGAGAATTGGTGATTCTCGCACCCTGCCTATATAGAAACCTGCGAACTTCTTTTTTTATAAGGTTTTTACATAGGAAAATGCAATTTCTTTTCTCAGGAAAAGTTCTTCTTCCTTCCCTCTTCAGGAACTCAGGCCACTGTGACCCCTCTAAAGGAAATAGATAGGTTTACATCATTAACGATCATAGGGATGACGAAAATAATGTGTAACAGTATTGTCTCCATAGAGCAGACCAATGAAGAGCTCATGCAACAGATGCACCACTTGAGTCAATATTGAGTTACAGAGACCAAGGACAAAGACCAAGAACATGCATTGCACACACATGATGAATCAATTGTTGAAGTTGTCTTTGAAAATTTTGCTCGAGTTTGGCCCACATTCAGGCAGGTTGCCTGAAGAAATTTCCCCGGTTGCACCAACGCAACGAGTTAAGTTCCTCATTGATGCTTGGTCACAGTTGGTTGCAAGGACTGATAGTATACAACAAGAGATGGATGCCATCCGATTGAAGGAAAAGTAGCAGCCCCAAGCTATGATGGAGAAGATTACCCATGAAGTGGTGGAAGGGAATCTTATTCGGTCTTCCCTTCATGACAGAATGAGAGAATGTAGCAAGATTTTCACAATGGTCAATGATTGGGTTGGTTTTTTAGAACAAAGGAGAAAGTCGGTAGAAGAGCCGAGAGTCCAGATTCAGTGGATGAATGCAGAAGCACAATCCATCATCGACCCTATTGAGCAGCAAGTGAAGTTTTCCAAAATCCAAGAGGTAGATAACAAACTTGATGAGATGTACGAAGCTCCCCAAACTGCTAAGAGAGAACTCAGGGAATTCAAACATGTAGTTCAAGATACATATGTCTAGATGCATAAACTAGAATCTGTTGCAGATATAGAATGGAACACATTTCTTGCCACTAATACTGTAAAAGAAGATGTTGCAGCGGCCCAAGAATTTGTTGCAGGAGATTCAATTTTACTAAGGAAGCGACATGATCGAGTGGAGCATTATGACAACTTCTTCCAACAAGCAAAGAAGATCGTCTAGGAGTTGGGCCCTTCATTTGAAGGAGGCCTCAGTGAGGAAGTGAAAGGTTGACTAAAGGCGAGTCAACGGTTGTGGTCAGGGCCTGTTGAGCCCTTCATTTTTGAAATGGATAAGGATAAAATAAGCAGTGGCAAAATTCAAATCAGTTGTGCGACAATTGGGAGTCTAAAAGCCACGAAAGAAGTCAAATGAACAACGCAACAAATGGAAGCTTCAGGAGCAACGAAATAAGGTAATACTGTTGGCGGATTAAAGAATAAAGGAAGCATAGAAGAGTGGATTTGATATGTTCAATAGACTGTGTCAAAGACATGAAAGTATAAGTAAAATGGTTGTTGGCCCTTGACCAAGTTTTGAGGATCCTTGGTCATGTTTGACCTACTTTTGGGACTTCGACAGGCTGTCGAAGGCGAAGTGCAATTCGAAGCGGAGATCATGGGATCTCGGTCCCTTTTTAGGGATTTTTGGGTTTTGGACTTATGTAACAGGTATGGGGATATCGTCCCATGGGTTTACCCATGTTTAGGCCCGATTTTGTAATGTATAAATAGATGTCTAAGTGATGTAAGAAGGGGGTGGGGACATCTATGTGATGCTAGGTGCTAAGTGCAAGTGGTAATTGTAATTGCTTTGTGCATACTGTGTAAGTCTTCCAGAGCTAAGTGCAAGTGATCGTAAGAGACTATGGAAGGCTTTGTGTTGTAACTCAGGAAAGGAGGATCTAGGGAAGTGCGCAGATCTTCTGTCCTCTGCGGTGTAAGATCTCAAGGCTCTGTGCATGTAGAAGATTGAAAGAAGACAATAAAGAGAAGAAGAATTGGTGGACGTAGCCCCAAGGAGGGGGTGAACCACGTATATCATGTGTTGTGGATGATTTGTGTGTTTTGGGTATTCTCTTGTTTATGTGATTAAATGCTTAGTGCGCTGATGTATGCTAGATGAATATGATATGATAGCTTAGTGTTGAATAATGTGAATAAATGCTAGATCTGACCTATGTTGATGTGCTTAGTTCTTGATTATATTGGATCTGTGTGAATACTGCACCGTTATGTTATTAGGGTTTATCTACGTTGTAAGCTAAAGGTGAATATTGATGAACTGTAACTACTAAGTGCTCTGTTAAAGTGTCACAATCACATATCCATGTCCCAGCTAAGGTTGCAGACATTGAAGTCCTGGAACCACCCCTGCCTCTACCTTGGGTGAGACTTCGTCTGCTTTGCAGGTGTTGTCAAAAGGGCTGGTAGTTAGGGTTTTGTTGGTGCGTTGTTGTAGCATTGAACCTTGGGTCTGCCCCTATGATAACAAATGGTTCCGTTGCTGGGATTGGAACTGTGATTGCTAGGAACTGAAGCAAAGAAAAAGAGGAAGCTCTGTGCGTAAATCTATTGCCCTAGTGCACATTATTCTACTTGACCTGTGAAGCTCTGTGCCAAGAAGAAGAGTCAGATCTAAAGAAAAGAGGTAAGATCTGAAAGCTTTGTGCTCTGATAAATGTAAGAACGATGAAAAGTTTTGATTAAAAAAGTAAGATAAGTGGAAATTTTTGTTTCAAAAGTATGTATCTAGGTATGTTTAACAAATTTTGTCCTAGCTTGAAAATTAGGGCATAGCTAGATGAAAGAAGGTTTGATGTGAGTAGATCTGACAAAAATAGTGAAAGATATGTTATTCCTATGCATAAAAATAATGTTTGGACTAACAAATGGATGCAGGACCCTAGAAAGAATTTTTTGCATGTTAGCTACTATGATCCTAGTGTGCAGTACAGGAAAGGTTGGGGATCATTTAAAATAAAGTGATGATTAACTCTTTGTTACAGTTGCAAAAGACCAAGACATCTTGCTAAAGAATGCCCTCGTAGAAGACCTAGTTGTATTTGTTGTAAAGCTATGGATCATGAAGTTTTAGATTTCCCTAGAATGATTTCTAAGCTTGACAAAATGAATATGAGACAAGAAAACCTCGAGGAAGGTTACGAAACTGAGACCATGGCAGAACCCCATAAAGAATCGGAGAATGTATTACTACAAATGAAAGAAACCCTAAATGATCACAAAAATATCAACTTATCAGAGATATTCAAAGAAAAAGAATGCATAGAAGCAAGAATAGGAGACTTCGACATTGACTGTGTTCTAGATGAAGAAACACAGGTGAATATCATGACAGAAAGAACTTGGGAAACTTTAGGAAAGCCTGCTATGATTCCTTCATTGGGAGGAATAGGATTATTTAGAGGAAAGATAATAACCCTATGTGGAAGACTCACTCATATATCTATGAGTTTTCATGGAACGTCAACAGAGGAAGATTTCGAGATTGTTAAATTTATTGAGAACAACGCCCCATTGGCTATATTACTAGGAAAACCTTGGATTTAAAAGGATTAGGCCAGAAGAAAAGAAGAGGAAGTCTTAGAGTAGAAGAAGCAAGAATTAAAAGACTTCATGACTAGGAGGATAACACACTTGATTGAAGAACAAGAGAACAGATCGAAGCTACTTAGAACCAGAAACTTGGATGTCGAGGTTAAAATAATACAAGAAGACTCATAGAAGACTAAAGTACCTACCCCAGCTAGAGAAGATGTATTACTCTCTGACCTTATGAAAGAATCTCAACAACGCGATGTTAATATGCCAAAAGGAGATAAGAATCATAATGAAAAGAGGAATACTGAGACGAACATCACAGGGAAGAAGGCTAGAAAACTCAGTAAGAAGATAACAAAGATAGAAAAGTTACAGAAGGTCCCAGAGGGGACTTCGCAGAGGGAACTGTAAGCTAAAGGTGAATATTGATGAATTGTAACTGCTAAGTGCTCTGTTAAAGTGTTACAATCATAGATCTATGTTCCATCTAAGGTTGCAGACATCAGAGTCCTACAACCACCCCTGCCTCTACCTTGGGTGAGACTTCATCTGCTTCGCAGGTGTTGCCTAAAGGGCCGGTAGTTATGGTTTTGTTGGTGCTCTATTGTAGTGTTGAACCCTGGGTCTGCCCCTGTGCCAACAATGGAAATGTAACAGGATGGGGTTAATGATGTTTTCAATTCTAATGTTATTTCCACGATTGTTGGGTTATGTTAGTATTCTTTTGGTTTGGATCTATTTTTCTATTGCCATGGTTGAGTATTGTAATAGTCTCTGTGGGTATCACTACTACATTTGCAGTAGATTTTGAGTTTGTATACATTGCACACTATGATATATTGTAGATATGGTTATTGTGAGAGAAGATCTACGAGAATATCATCCTTAAGAATGGTTTGTACCACTACTTCTAATACAATGACATGAATTTAGGCCTACAAATTTGTTTTTCAATGTTATATTTCATCTTATGAATGGATCTGTAATGTTGTTGCATATATGTTTATTCTTTTCCTTTTCTAGTGTTATCTTAATGGTATCGCAACTTGACTTAATAGATAACTTATGGATCCGAGTAGTATAGAAGTAGATATGATGTTGCATTCTCCATAACTCCTTTCATCTTTCAAGTCTCAACTGCGCTTTGAGTGAGACCTCCTTCCCTTGTTGAAGGTTGAATATGCCAGTGTACCTAGACTACAACATTGCCTTTTTGTTGGAAACTACCAATATCTTTGGTCTCGATTTTGCGCCAACACCCTTAGTTACAATTCAAGGAGTAAGAATCACCATTGGTTCACATCAATGATTTTTTTGAGATTATTGGAGAACAAGGCCAACTGCAGAGTCTGGTTCAATTGTTCATAGTGCAAGCAGTGAAATGGTGGGATTTGCATGCATCTCTGTTATAGACTTAGATTGTCATGATCACATACTTCGTTGAATGTTTCAAAGGAAATAAATTATCAACCACAAGTATACCTAAGTTTAAGTTAGGTTTGACCCTCTCACCCATATTGAAGACTATGAAAGGGAATGGAGAAGAACTAGGTACACATATGAAAGTGTCTGTACAAGAAGCAATAAGATGGGTACACATATGAAAGAACATGGATGAGAACCAATAAGATGTGCATTTTATGCCTTGTAAAAGGACCATCAAAGGACAAGAAACAACAAACATGTTCTTTGAACAAGACTAGCTGGACATTGGGATACCAAGGAGTATCATCTAGAATAGGGATACTAGATTTCTCTATGGCTTTTGGACTACACTTTGGGAAAAGATGGATACCAATTTGAAGATATTTAGAACATTCCATCCATAGACAAATGGGCATACATAAGTAGTCAACGAGGCTCTGGTTCAACTTTTGAGGGGTTATAATCAAAAGCATCCAAAGACCTCAGATGGAAATCTAATCTATATTCAATTCTCTTATAACAGAGCAACCCATTCTTCCACTACAAGGAGAACACCTTCTTGCGAAGGTTTTTACAGAACCTCCCCCCAAAAATTATCCCTTAGCTATTTATAGCAAAGGGTATTATCAGAGGCGGGTGACCAGAGGTTTTTTTAGAGTTATTTATTTATTTATTTCAGTGCACCTTTAAGGTATATACGCATCGGTGCACACCTAATCATACCTCACTCATGCTTAAATGTTCAATGTACTATCATTGTTTATAGCGTAGGTTGTTAGTGGACGCGAGCGACCAAAGGTTTTTGTAGACATTTTTGTTCGGTGCACCTTTACGGTACATCCACCCCAGTGCTCAACTAAAAAAAATGCATTGGTGCATAGTTTTTCAAATGCACCATCATAAGTTATAACAAAAATAACAAGCATCGACCAATGGGAACCGATTCCATTGAATCTTACGTACCGATGCATAAAATTGTTCGATGGAGCACCGTGGTATGGGTAAATAAAAAAATTACTAGACTGATTTTCATTGTGACACCTCATCATGTGCTTCTAATCTCTTAATAAAGCGCCGATGCTTACTCTAATATCAAGAACACCCTGTTTCTGATGCTCCTCAACGATTTGGATAGCTCCACTAGTCGATTCCATACATTTCCAATTTTTGGAAATTACTACAAATTTTCATTTCCTCTCAATGGTGGAACCATGCCTCCTTGATACATAAGAGTCAAGGTAATTTGTTTATTACCTTCCCATTTTCATTTTCATCCAATGAAAATTTGAATTTAGCTTGAAATTTTAGACCTTTTTCAAAAAAATATTGTGACTCCACGTGAGGCGTTGTTTCGATTCGACTCACCCCAGAGTAGGTGCGTCTTGTGATAACTTCACAGTAATCACCGTAACGGGTGCATCTAATTTTTATTGCACTTAACCAGTGCTTCCACTTAAATGACCCACATCTAGTGCATTATAAAAGACAATGCCCGGTAAAAAACATCTTGGTTCGTTTCAAACATAGAAGCACCGATGTGTTCCATTTAACCAAGTGCACTGCTCAAAATACAACACATAAATTTAACAGAGTGGTGCAACTAGTTTAAACAAATGCACCGATGCCATTAACAAAATCGCACCATAATAGATATTGACTGATTCAACTTTGCGGGGTGTTTCCTTTGACGTCTCGTCTCGGGTGCTCTACGCTTAATAAAGCACAACTAAAAAAAATTGCAGTGCTTCAATAACACAATAGCACCAACATGTTCATAGTAACACATCACATCACTTAATTTTCAATAAATCAATGTAATAGAGCAGTTCCCATAGTGCCAACACCCGCACCGATGCATTATACTAGCTGATGCACCACTAAACATCATGTCGGTGCTCTGGAAACAACATCGCACCGGTGTGGTCTGTTAGCGAAAGCGCACCGCCGTGTTTACATTCCATCAAAATTGGGGTGGCAGTGTGTTTATGTTAACCAAATACACTAGTTTTGTGGGGCATCTCGATGGATGACCCGTTACCGCTGCTCTTGACAATAGAACACACAGTTAAACAAAATTCTAGTGCTCCAATAAAATGGTAGCACCGATGTGTTTATATTAACACATCATGCCATTTAAGTTGTTATAAAACAATTT
This sequence comes from Picea engelmannii, assembly GCA_009831015.1. Taxonomy (NCBI): domain Eukaryota; kingdom Viridiplantae; phylum Streptophyta; class Pinopsida; order Pinales; family Pinaceae; genus Picea; species Picea engelmannii. The sequence continues at coordinate 96,354 of ML811635.1, read as the reverse complement.
AATTGGTCGATGCGCCTATGTCCAAAGATCGCACTGGTGTTGTAAAGAGAACGCCAATGGGCTGAAGTGTGCCAATTGAGATAAACACACCGGTGTGTTCTATTAATCAAACACACCGGTGTGTTCTATTAATCAAACACACCACCCAATTTTTGAATTTTTTTTTTTCTCTACAGTGTGTCAAATAAATACAACACATTGGTGTTGTGTACTACAACACAACTAACAAAACACATAATAATTTCCCATATCGGTTCGTTTTATGGGATGCCCCATTATTGGTGTGTTTATTTTACTTATCGGTATCAACGCATACAAAGTTAAAATTGAGCGTCGGTGTGTTACATTCAATGAAATGCACTGGTGCATTTAAGTGAGTTGCATTGGGAAAATTATTTAAACAATTATCATTGAAGTGCATCTTTTAAAACACACCCATTACCGGTGCGTCAGAAACAACAATGGGCATTTAAAAAGCATGATGTGTTTCATATAACCAAGCACACTGCTTAGTTTATCATTAAAAAATTCTACTACAATGGTGCGCTTCATAGAACCAACCACCTCAAGTTACACATTTCATAGGTGAAATGGCATCACAGGTCGTTTTGTATGACAACCCTTAACGGATGTGCTATATATCACAACACATCGCTATATATATTGGTGATCGAGTAACAATGATGCACTATTACGTTAAATTTAACACATCATTGTTTAGTGCCTTATGTATGATATGGAGCACTAGCAACGATGTGTATGAAGTTATTAATAGCACTGGTTACTTTTTCACTTTTTTTTTGCAAACATAAACTAATTTCAGTTTTTCATAAATACCAATTAGTTATTATGTTTGTGTTTTGTATTTTAAATTTGTTGTGTGTGTGTGCACCTAAAAATAATTTTATGTGAATTAGATACGACAATGACTCCAAGCACAGTAGCAACAACAACAACGAGAAGAATAATAATTTAATTCACAAACTACATATGAAAACCTCCATGGTTAAATTTTGTGGAGGTTTTGCTTTGGACAGGCAAAAAGAAAGGTCACTCTTTGGTGCCTCTCATAATTTATCACATGGACTCGATATTTTTCCAATTCCTTAGTGCTCTGCCTCACATCTCCTCCTCTTTGGGTCGCTTGAATTTCTCCAAGATACTGTCCTCGTCCTTCCTATAGCCATAATATGAATTGGCGTCAATTCGCTTGTAGATTGCATACCTACACCCCATGTTTTTTTTTCTTGAGGGGGCTTATCAAATAACTCTTTGAGGATGGGGAGGAATTTCATAGCCATGAAGTATCTGTAATCGGGGCTCTTGCGAGCAGCACCAGGCACATCAACTTCATTCCCTTCCAAGTCCACCATCTTGGTCTGTACTTTGGCATAATTAGGACTACCAAGCTGTACAATCAGAGCTTCCCAATGCCCCTTTTCCATGTTCAACAACAAAGGACCATAGTGGATGTATTAATTATAACACTAAGTCAACCTCAAGAATTACCTAAGATCCATATTGTATATTTAATAGAAGTTAAGAAGAACATTTGGAAAAATAGTTGATGATCCATAAGCTTTGTCAGTATGCCTTATCACTAAATATTAAACATTGCCTTGGCCTCGACTTGTTCCTCCATGAGATCCTCACCCATGTGCTTACTATAAGAATCTCATGTTTCTTCTTTTCCACAACCATGCACTCGATTGATTTCTCGTCCAGAAGGGGCACATGGGTAACAAACTATCGCTCTCTCTGCTACTAGTTTCCTTTGTCCTCCTCTCCCATTTCTTCCACAACATCCTCATCTTCCTCGAATAAGACCATCTTAATGGAAACATCCTCCCCGATCTTGATCTTCAACCTAGCCTCCCTCTAGATAGACTCGATCCTCTTCCACTCCCTTAGCTCTCTGGCTCACATCTCCTCCTCCGCAGGCTGCTCGAGTTTCTCCAATATATCGTTCTCATCATCCCTGTCACCATAATAACTGGCGTCAATTCAATTGTAAATCACATACCTCCACCTCCTCTTCTTCACCTCATGATGCTTATAGAATAGTTCTTCGACACCGGGGAGGAATTTCCCAGCCGCAATCGTACAATTGATTGTTGGAAGATGGCATGTTACAATATTCTAGTAACCAATTGTATAAGTGTGGCTGAGAAATTTCTCCTCGGCATCAAAGAGCTATTTGATAATCCACTCAAGCGAAGAAGAGGAGCTATGTGATTTAAAAGAAAATTCACGCCATTTATTATAGCAATAGGGATGATGCGAATGATATCTTAGAGAAAGTCGAGTGACCTATGGAGGAGGATATGCGGGTTAGAGTGTCGAGGGAGTGGTAGAAGATCGAGTCTATCTAGAGGGAGGCCATGTTGGAAATCAAGAGCAGGTAGGTTAGTGTCATTAAGTCGGTCCTATTCAAGGAAGATGAGGATGTGGTGGAAGAAATGGGAGAACAGGACAAGGGAAGCCAACAACAAAGAGAGTGAGAGTTTTTTTCCCATGTGCCCCTTTTGGATGAGAAAGCGATCGAGCACATGGTTGTGGAGAAGAATAAACGTGAGTTTTTTAGTAAGCACATGGGTGAGGATCTCATGGAGGATCTGGCCGAGGCCAAGGCAATGCTTAATATTTAGCGATAAGGCATGCTGACATAGCTTATGGATCATTGGTTGTTTTTCCCAATGTGCTTCTTAACTTCTACTAAATATACAATATGGACCTTAGGTCATTCTTGATATTGCCACAGTGTTATAATTAATACATCCACTAGGGTCCTTTCTTGTTGAAAAGGGAAAAGGGGCACTGGGAAGCTTTGATCATAGATCTTGGTAGTCTTAATTATGCCAAAGTAGGGGCTAAGATGTCAGACTTGGAAGGGAATGAAGTTGATGTACCCGGTACCACTAGCAAGGGCCCTGATTATAGATACTTCGGGGCTATGGAATTCCTCCCAATCCTAAAAGAGCTATTCGATAAGCCCCCTTGAGGTAAAGAAGAGGAGGTGTAGGTATGTGATTTACAAGTGAATTGACTCCAATTCATATTATGGCTACAAGAATGACATGGACGATATCTTGAAGAAATTTGAGTAGCCCTTGCTGGAGTAGATGCGAGGTAGAGCATTGAGGAAGTGGTATAGGATTGAATCCATGCACTAAATTATGAGAGGCACCATAGAGTGATTGCCTCCACAAAGCACAACCTACACAAACTTTAATCGTGGAAGTTTGCATATGTACTTTGTCAATTAAATTGTTTCTCGATGCATTTTATGTAACAACTACACCGGTGCACTTTTAATCACACTAGTGCACTATAAACATTAGAGCGCACATGTATATTATGTTTTTTCAAATCATGTTGATGTTGTTGTTGTTTGATTTATAAAATGTATTAAAAGTACATTAATGATTTCTTTGTTTTAAATTAAATTTAAGATGTATCACTCATTAGAATTTATAGTTGCCATATAATGTTTAACTTTAGTTTTATGAAACCGTTTACTTTGGATTGTAATTGCGAAATGAAACGACTTTATGATTTTTTGCTCCACCACCAATTTAATTATGAATCTCCTCATAAGGAAATATGCGTATTTGATTTCGTAAGTGAAGAAATTAATTAATTTGTTAAGGTTTAAAAAATATTAAATTAAATTAATTTTATATTAATATTTAAAAATATAAAAATATTAAGAAAACACAATTAACAAAATAAACAAAAGTTCATGTGTAGAAGTTATACGGAGCTAATTAGTCCCCATATTTGATGTAATGCTTGTAACATGCAACTAACCACTTTGGATTATCGATTTTTACACACACACACACACACACACACACACACACACACACACACACATATATATATATATATATATTTTATTTATGAGTAGTGATGGTACACATATCTTCCATATTGGTATGTTCCTGTTTTTTCAAATAATATATGGGGATGACTTATGCCAAGTGTCATATTAGACTACAAAATGCACCTCACTTTATATTAATATTTTTTTTTTTAAGAAAGGTCTTAATATAATCAACATGTTTTTTTTTAGTTTGTAGGCCAAAATGTCAATTTAAAAAAAAATGGTCGTGTTAAAATTTTATGTCAAAAACATAGACATGTATTTTTAAATTATGATACATGTTACACGAAAAATATTAAAATAATAGGAAACA
>ML811635.1:49257-92057 GCA_009831015.1 Picea engelmannii | reverse complement strand
ATGGAATTAATAAAAGTATATCTATAAATGCATGCAATTCATCAAAAAATAACATTTATATAAAAATATATATTTTGAATCCATAGAAATAGATCTATAAATGCATGGAATTTTATCAAAGTTGAGCCTCTGTAAATTATTTAAAAATATTGTCAAAATGAAACACAATGACAAATGATTTGGAAATGATGAATTTAATTTGGTTTATGCAATCCCAATCACCACCAAGTTTTTTAGGACAAAATAAAAGTTGACATAAACTCATTAGATAACATGGACATTTGATGTGTTCCCTCTTAAAAAAGTTAATTTTACATAATGTGCATGCATCCTATGACATTAGTGTTCTATGTAAATTCTACAATTACTAATAATCCTTCTTATATTTTTTATAATCACGTAATGAAAAGCATATCTTTAATACATATGTCTTATCAAATAACTAATATACAATTATCATTTGTCTTCCATAATTCATCCTAAGATATCCTTAACTAATTGATGCTTTCCATATTCCCTTTGTGAACCTATTTGATATTATAGGGCCCTTTGCATCATGAATAATCCATAAAGCATCATTTAAGGGCAAAGACATTATTTTTCACATGTGGGCCATATTAGGCCCTAATACAATCCCTAGTGTGCGAGACTTATAATGGCTAAGGTTCATTATACTTGTCCCCTGTGATGGTTCCAAACACGATGCATGAATTCTAAAATCCCGCTTCATGCCCTAAGACATTTGTTTTCATCCTCCAACCATGACTAGGGCCTTCAAACTCATCATAGGTGTGGAAAAACTCACAATGGTGCACCTATCATATACATGGGATACATGTTCCATTTATAGGGGCCTATGTGGGTTTGGGACCATATCTAGGGCCCATGAGACAATAAATAATATTTTAGTCCCTATATTGGTGTTCCTCCTCATGCCATGTCTAGGGTCCCTAATACCCTTTTATGGAGCAAAAAACATTATAACATCACTAATATTATACTCATTCACCAAATATTTCCTTTAGAGGGCATGTAGGGTTGTTTGGGATCCTATGCATGGCTCATGAGCCCTAAAATGATCTTCCAGGGCATATGATGTTGATCTTCCTTCTTGAACAACCATGTTGACACCTTTATTTTGTTACCTTGCAATAGTCAATTTTAACTAATGAAAACATCATGAAGTGGTTTATGGAACAAACAAAAGGGATCCTGCATGAAGTTGATGGTTAAAAAATTGGCAACTGGGAATTTGGGAACATGCTCTCGCATGAAAATGTACATGTTATTCAAAACGTGCACACGTTCCTTTTAAAATAGCTTTAATATCTTTTGAACTACCATGCAGACTACTGTGAAGTTTGTCAAATAAGAATTAAAAATAAACATGCATTCACCTTAGAAATGTGCATGCATTAATAATGGGAACACATCATTTTTAACATAAAAGTATATAAATTATATAAGAAATTTCCACCCCTAAAATGTATCAAGAGTAATTTAGTAATTTGTCTATAATATTTTATCCCAACATCCTTTTTTGGAATTATTTACATACTTGGAAAGATCTTGAAGATATATACAACTTTTAAGTTATTAAATTTCTACTTTTCTTGATATGTATTTTCTTGTTTTCAAAATAATACAAAAATAAATCTTTTGACAGGAAAAATAGTATTTGCAATTTTCTCACAACGTTTTTTCCCAACATCCATTTTTGTTGCTCTTTGGATAGTTACAAAGATCTTGAAGTGATCTACAACTTTGTTGTTATACACTTTTGTTGTGTCTATATAGATGTTTTTTTGTTGTTTAAAAGAATACAAAAATAATGTTTTCACAAATAGGATATACTTTTGAAGGTTGTACTTTGTTATGCGGCCATTTTAAATTAAATGCCATAGTTAAAAAGGGTTGCATGGCAGCTTAGTCCCCGTCGAGCAAGTTTAAAAATATATAAGCAGTTTGGTCTAGGGCTCTCAATCTGGATGTAAATTTGCTTATGGCACAATATGCGGTATTGCTATTGGTTCAATTGCAAAGTCAACTCAATTAACATGATTTGCTACTTAAATTTTGTAGTACATAGAAGCACATTTTTCTTTCACAATGAGGACAACTTGTAGGTGGACATAGAAAGCCCATGCTTGAATTTGGTTTTTAGTTACCACAATGATATTTAAAATTATTGTTCAGGCGTTGATCAATGTCAATGCCATGCATATTTATTTCGAGATTTGATTTGTAATCAAATATTTATAACAACGAAAAATGTTAACTACTTTTCACCAAGATATATAAGCTCAAACTAACACAATTATATTTGATTAATCAATTTGTTGGATAATAGTGAAAAACATTAATTACTTCTCACCAAATTATATAAACTCAGTCTAACATATAATTATATATCATTAATCAATTTGTTGGATAGAAAATGAACTATAAAGTAAAATGATATACTTGTTATAAATCAATAAAGGTAGTTATTGGACCTATCAAATTGGAGAAAAATTATTCTCGTATACCATATAGTGTATTTATAAATCAATGGAAATTGAATTCCACACTGTAAAATATAAGAAAAAATGAAATAATTCTAATTAAAAAAACTAATCATGGCCGTACTAGTAGAATATGTTATTGTACATCAATTTCTAGAAGTCTTTTTTTCATTAAATTCATTTTGATTCTTCATTTTTCATGCAATATGGCATATACATATGCAATATAACTGTTATTTTCAAGTGGAGAAAAAGATTGTTTAAGACTCTAAGTTGTGCAAAGAAATATTCTTGAGCACATTGGTAGTTTCCAAAGTTGATCATTAACCATGAAAAGCAATCAACAAAACATAAAGCTTCAACAATTTGCATCACTTTCCCTGACATGGTTGAACTTTCATTTGTTGATTTCTTCTATGGATCGAAGAACAAGAGAACCTTTCAAAAGAAAGAGGGATAAATAAATAAAAAACAATTTTCCATTTTATTGATCAATAAATAAAATCAATAATTCAACTTTTATGTAGCATAAGAACATTTTTGTGATTTACCTTTTCATTCACCCCATTTTTAGTACTATATTGTCTTCATTTAGTGTGAATTTGTTGTGGAATTGGAAATTGCGTAGCATATAAACAGTTCTTGGTTTTCTTTGAAGATATATTTCATATGACATCTTTGTTAGGTCAGGAAGTAGATTATGCAATATATATTCTCTAATCGTGCATTGTACAATAACATTGTTACTGGTTCTGATAATACAATTTATGCAATGTCTATAGAGAAAAGGGAATTTCTGGTTGCACTTTATACAATCAATTGTTGCATCCTCTGTCAATGCAGATGCATTGGCTAGAGAATCACATATGGCACATTTAGGTTCAAAAGGATTTGAGTATGCATTTGTTATTGTTAGTGTACCTTCAACGTGCTCTTCTAGTACATGTTCAAGCGGTAATATGTCATTTCTTGTACTCTTTTCATTTGGCATTTCGTTAACCATATGATAATCAATCATATGTTTTTTGTTTGGCCTTACTGGAATCCGATCACAATTTGCAATGCAAGTGTGCTTGTACCGTTCTTTTAGTAATGATTCATAGTGGATGTGTGATGAATTTGTTTAAAATGACATCACATCAAATGTTTTATCATAATTTGAATTGGTAGAATAGATGTTGACAATGTTGTTGCTAAGGGAAGACCACAGTTGGATATTTACTTTGAATATCATTGATATCCATTGCAAACAAAATTGTCGACCTTTTGTCTTCCCCTTTTCATAGGGCATTGCCATATTTATGAGATATCCTTGCCAATGCGCAATCATTTGGATATTCTGTATGGTGTTAACAATTAGGTATTGCTGCAAGCAATGGAATGCATTTTGATCACCACCCATAATTCCATTGCAGAAAGATTAGACAATATAAAGTACTAAAGAATCTATATCAAACTTGTTGCTATCAAATAACAAATTGTACTAAAAATACTATCTCTGCAATTAAATGTACTATTTGTTGCCCTCTTCAATCCATGGGAATGCACATCATGCATAATACATTTACAATGGTATTCAATATCTTTGCACATTAGCGAAAAGTAAATATTAGATGGTTTGAAATTGCAACTAGACATTTTTTTTTGTAAATTAATGGTTCGTAATGAACAAAAACAAGATTTGCGTCATGAAACAAGATGCAATATGGATTTGTATTTGCATCTCTATCAAATAGCAAATATCGTGTTTTCTTTGCGAGGGACGAAACTCCGATTGATATATTTAACCACTTGGCTAGCCGCTGTATGAAAAATGTATCTCCCCATAGTCCTCTCTTAGTTGCATTCAGATTTGTAGATGTAGGCAATCGCATTTTGGAAAGATACGTCTCAACGCCATGAATTCCATGCAATTGGTACAAGAAATCAAATGCAAGTTCATATTGATATGACTGCAATGCCTCTACATCGCCATTGTCTAGACAAAGTAAGAAATGGTTTATTAATCCATTTCGCAGTTCAATAAATGAATAAGGAAAGTGCAATAGAACTTGAAATGCATCAAATAAACAGTCTCTTGGAGTATATGAAAATGCATGTAATCTAAAAATACCATTGCTATTCAATACATGGTCTATATGATCATGTATACTCCATTGTTCTTTCATCTAGTAGCTTTCAACATCTATTTTTTTTTGCCATTTTTCTAATTTATGTTATTCAAATTGTTGCTAGATTATGTTTATTGCATTACCTACTTGGGACTGAAAAATGACAATACAATTTCAAAAGCACATACCTTGTTTTTTGTCTCCCTTAATTTCGACACTTCTCTGTTACTATGTCCTATTTTGAAAAGCAAGACAATAACTATTTGTTAGGTTCATTTAGTACATACAATGAGCTAAAAAATACTAAGTTCCATTCATTGAAATCATAATTGTAGTTGTAGAATATGGCATATGGAATTTGTGGTGAGAATTCTCCCCCCGCGGACAGGTTGAGTTCCCCTCACTTGGGTTTCCTACAAGTTAGATTGCCTCTAACAAATGGACACTAACATCCTCCTAACTAACTATTCTATTTTCTTGCAGGAGGGTTGAGAGAGAAGGATAGAAGGTATGTGCACTTGATTTTCGACGTTTGTCCTCGTCGCTCCAATGGTTGAGCTCTGATCCAAGCAGCTCCCTCATGAAGTCAAATCTGCAAGAAAATGGAAACCTTCTCCTACTACGATATATGATTAGGGAATAGAAACCCTACCTATTGATAACTTACACCAAGTAATAAAGCAAACAAGAAATTAACAAGAAACTATAAGAGAAATATGACAAGTTCTTATATTCAGTGAAAAGAAAGAAGTTTACAACCTGATGATGCTACAATCCTCCAAGCTTCCTTCTTCATCCCTTGAACATGAATCCAACTCAAATTCTTCACATAAACAAAGGTTTGGCTCTCCTTGACAAGATCATAAGTCTAATATGATTCTTTTCCATCCCCCTCTCACTCTGAAATGGCCTGGTTATATAGATTCATAAGAGTTGAACCACTAGAGTAAATCATGAACATGGTTGATGATAAGGTGGATTAGGTTAGGATTCTAGTTATCTTTATGGTTATTATTTCTCTCAAGATAGGATATAAGGAGACTTGAATCACATCTTGATGAAAATAAGAACCATACAGAAAGTCCTCGAAAGATGCCCCTAGATTCATGGACTTGACCAAATCAAGATGGTTGCTCCCCTAGAACTACAAACAAAGTGACCCGGTCGCCCTCTTAACACTGTTTCAAGGGGATGGTTGCTCTCCCAAAGTGAAAATGGGAGCGACCATGGTCAAACGAAGCCAAGACTGAGTGAAAAAGGCCAAATTGTCATGGTTTGAAGGTGTCTTCTTCTTCTTGATGCTCAAGGGGATGTAATGGATAATTCATGCATGGTGTTGAGGTGGTGATACTTAGGAAAAGTGTGACAAATAAGGTATAGAACTTAGCAGAATGAACCATGGCATTTGTGAAACTTGCTACACCGAGCAGGGTGAAGTGCAACACTTACGACACTTAGCAAATTGAAGTGCGACACTTATGACACTTAGCAAAGTGAAGTAACCAATTTACTATGGTGATAATTCTCCCCCTGCAGGCAGGTTGAGTTCCTCTCACTTGGGTTTCCTACAAGTGAGACAACCTATAACAAATGGACACTAACATCCTCCTACCTAACTATTATATTTTCTCGTGGGAGGGTTGAGAGAGAAGGAGAGAAGGTATTAACACCTAATTTCTGACGTCTGTCCTCGCCGCTCCAATAGTTGAGCTCTGATCCAAGAAGCTCCCTCATGAATTCAAACCAAAAAGAACATGGAAAGATTCTCCTAATACTATCTATGATTAGGTAATAACAACGCTACCTATTGATAACTTACACCAAGTAATCAAATAGACAAGAAATGAACAAGAAAGTATAAGAGAAATAGGCCAAGTTCTTATATTCAATGAAAAGCAAGAAGTTTACAACCTGGTGATGTTGCAATCCTCCAAGATTGCTTCTTCAACCCTTGAACATGAATCCAGCTCAACTTCTTCACATAAACAAAGGTTTGGATCTACTTGACAAGATCATAAGTTTGATATGCTTCTTTTGCATCCCCCTCTCACTCTGAAATGGCCTGGTTATATAGATTCATAGGAGCTCAACCACTAGAGTAAATCAAGAACATGGTTGAGGATAAGATGGATCAGGCTAGGATTTGATTTATATTCATTGTTCTTCTTTCTCTCAAGATAGGATAGAAGGAGACTCGAATCATATCTTGATGAAAATAAGAAAACAAACCAATAATCATCCAGAAAGTCCTCGAAAGATGCCCCTAGATTCATGGGATTTGACCAAATAAAGATGGTTGCTCCCCTAGAAGGATAGACAAAGTGACTTGGTCACCCTCCTAACACTGTTTCAAGGGGATAGTCGCTCTCCCAAAGTGAAAATGGGAGCGACCGTGGTCAAATGAAGCTAGGACTGAGTGAAAAGGGCCAAATTGTCAGGGTTTGAAGGTGTCTTCTTCTTCTTGATGCTCAAGGGGATGTAATGGATTATTCATACATGGTGTTGAGGCGATGAAACTTAGAATAATAAGGTACGACACTTAGAATAATGGGCCATGGAATTTGTGACACTTGCGACACTGAGCAGGGTGAAGTGTGACACTTACGAAACTTAGCAAAGTGAAGTGCGACACTTATGACACTTAGTAAAGTGGGATAAAACAATGTATAACAGATGCCCCCAAAAATGTGATACCAGAGGAGAAAAATGATGGCCGTAACACTTTGTAATAATGTGGAATCAAGGGATTTAAGTCAGAAGACTTGTTGGAAAAACAAGCAATCATCCATCAATATACAAATATCACCCCCAAGGTAGGCATACCCTTACTTCGAATAATCTGACTGGAAGCATGGTCGTCGACCAATACACTAAAGATGCATGAAATCAATGACTAAGGATATGGCCACTGAACATACAATGTGGATCCATGTCTCCATGACTCGATCAAAATGTAGCCACGAGATTGTACACAGTGGAGCTACAACATGACATAACATAACCATAGACCAATACAAAGTGGATCCATGTCACAGTATATATCACAACTTCATTATCTCCATCACAACCTAGGGAAGTAGATAACAAAAATGAGTTTTTACTGGATAGTCCCCCCAGGTTCTTCAATCCCAATTTTGAATAGTACGAATCTAGCCATGTGAATAGATGTCTTGATGTCCAACATGGTAGAAACCACTTGATTACCGGTCCATGATGTAAACCATTAACAAGTGCGAGGGAAATCACCAATGATTACAATGACTCCCAAGGTACCCTAGTACATCCCAACGAATGTGAATAGATGGTCTAAAGTATAACACTCATGGAATCAATTGATCAAGGGTCAATGATGTAGACCCACTATCAAAAGTGAGGAAACCTTCCATTGAGGCATGCAGGCTCCAAGGTACTAATTGGTTTCTAAGTCTAATTCCTGTATAATGTGCTGATGTCGACAAAAATAGAATCGTCGAAGGAGGGCCATGATGTATCCCCCATCATCGACACAAAACAAATAAGGATAGTGATGAATAGTGATGGATAAAATGGCGGTGAACTGACACATGGGTGAAAAGGTAGAGGTTGACTTCCCCTGAACATATGGCGTCACAACGAATGACTTGGTAGCATTGACTCAACACAACATGAAGACCAAGTATGATGATATGATGACAACCAATGGATCTCTTCGAAGGAGTCGAAAGAGTATGACGATGCATGGAATGGGATGACAACCAAGAGTTCTCTTTTAAAGGAGTCAAAAGAGTATGACGACACATGGGATTCAAAAAAGTTTCATGTTCAAGGGAGACATCAAGTTTCCATAAATCAAAGACTTGACCCACTTCTCAATTTTTGATCCCACCCATATAGGAGAGTACCTCTTTGTTTTTTAGCGAGCTTGAAAAGGATAACAAATGCTCGGTATGAGCTCATCTTTGATGAGTCCCATCTTCGATGAGTCCCATCTTCACATATTTAACAAACCTGAAGAAGGAAGGTTTTAGTCCCAGATGGGTCCTTCCTTGTGTATATTTTATGAGTCCAACGAAAGAAAACTCGATGGTCTTTTGATATTTTGAGAGTCTGAAAAGATTTAGAAAGAAGACTTAAGATGAGTCAGTTCACCATCTTCGATGAGTCCCATTCGATGAGTCCCATCTTCGATGAGTCCCATCTTCACATATTTAACAAACCTGAAGAAGGAAGGTTTCAGTCCCAAATGGGTCCTTCCTTGTGTATATTTTATGAGTCCAACGAAAGAAAACTCGATGGTCTTTTGATATTTTGAGAGTCTGAAAAGATTTAGAAAGAAGACTCAAGATGGACTTTTCTCGTGAAATTAGTCTCGAGGGCCCGAAAAAGTATAAAACGATACCTTGGAGAACTCTTATAATCATGCTTGACTAGAGTGTTACTTTTTCGTAAATAGTCTGATGAGACCGAAAAATAGATAAACTACTGCTCAACATACATGCTTTCTAATTCACTTTAACGAGTGTGAAAGACAACAAGATTGCTCAACAATCTTTTCATTTTTTAAGGAGTTCAAAAAGAGTTTAAAGAGTTCTCCGTAATGAGGTCCTTTTTTGTAAAGTAGTGCTTTTGAAGTTGAAAAAGAGATAAACCAAACATCGAAAGACGCCCTTTATAACCCTTTTAACGGGTGTGAAAGGAGACAAGTTCACTCGATAATCTTTTCATGTTTACGGAGTCTGAAAAGAGCTTAAAGGAGACTCCAAAGAGTTCCTTTTTCATATAGATTTTACGAGTTTGAAAAATAGATAAAAGTATACTCGATAACTATTCTCATGTATTAACGAGCACGAGAAAGAACAAAGACTGAGCTTAGTAACTTATTCTCATGTATTTACATTCACGATAAAGAACAAAGACTAAGCTCGTTCTAGAAAAGACTACTATGTTATGATGGGAACAACCCTCAAACGAGGATCATGCCTAGCAGTGTGTCTCTCTAGAGATGTTTTTCCCCCAGCTTGCATGACATAAGCTAGTGGTTTTTCTCCATCATGATTCCCAGAGGTTGGAGACCTACCCCCAAGCATCATTTCTTCTGATGACTGGTCTTCTTTCCCCGTTTAGGCGACTGGTTACTAATGGGAACATTTTCACTAGGAAGAGGAAAAGAAGGTTCAATTACGCGATCCAGAGAGAGACTCGATTGGAATGGAGGGGGGTCTATTTCATTTTTTAATGAGTTTGACATAGATAATGAACTATTCTCTTCAAGACCAGTTACTACCAAAGGATCAGAGAACTCTATGGGTTTTTGCACCTGGGTAGAAATCATATTTAACGTGGAAACCTGTGGGATGACAAGAGCAGGTAAAGGAAAAACCCCCATGAGTGATGAATCTTTAAGGAGACCTACTTCTACACTCTCAAGACTAGAATGACCTAGAAAAGGAGCATCATTCGTCGTCTCATTATGGAGATATGGAGTTATATAGTCTAGTTGGTCAACAATGATAATTTTTCCTTGATAGGGAAATCATTGTTAGAATGAAAGAGATGTGCTCATTTTTCCATAGATAATATAGCAATATTGTCACCCAACCATAGGCACAAAGGCCATCCCCAAGAACCTTAACCTTGACATACAAAATAATTTCAGTAGCAGACCAATAGTCAACCAAGGCTAGCACACCTTTCTCCAAGGGTAGCGCACCAAGAAAGAATAACCAGAAACCAAGCAGGAATTCCAAGCTATAACCAAGAGATCAAGTCCAACCAAAATCCAAAATCCCAGTTGCAGCAGTTGCAACTGCACTCACTCTCCAAACTTGCACACCACTAGTCTTATGCAGTTGTCAGTGTCAAATGAGCTCTAACGCCCTCTATTTATACTTATCTATATCACTTGACTGCGCTGACTTCTCTTTCTTGAGGATAATAATTCAATATTAAACATTCTCTTGAGTTGGCTTCTCTTCTAGGGTTATTATCCAACGTTTTAGGGTTTCTCTTGCTTCCTAGAATATTCTAGTCTTGTCAAAGGTTACACGTAGAGGTTAATACCTCCCGCAGCTACCATAATATCAACAATCGTAACAGGAAACACCACAGATGTGATGAATGTCATCACATAGAACCAACTATGACCAAGTAACAAATTGTAAACCAAGGCTGCGTCAAATACTTCGATATCGAACAAAATAGTCTTACCCTTCATTGTCACAACGAAATATTGACAAATTCCATGAGGTTGGAAACCACGACCATCAAATGCTTTCAATATGGTAGGAGATTGACTAAGTTTGGGAGAACCAAGAGCTCTCCAACAAGACAAAGACATGACATAGGTGGAGGCTCCCTCATCCAAAACAATACGATGGATGTTCTTTCCACCAATGACGCAGGCACGCGCGCTCGCAAGCACGCCCGCTCACAGGATCTTCTCTTTCCCCTTGGACCGAAGAACTCTAATGCTCTTCTATTTCCCTATCGGGAAATCTGCACCCACAGAAATCTTCGTGGGATCCCCCTTTCTTTACAAATCAGGAGATCTGACTTCGCGACTTCACGAATCCAAAGGTCAAGTGTTCGGTTCTCGAATCCCCGAACCCCGATACAAGTCAACGCTGACCTTTCCCCTTTCGGGACTTGCCCTATCGCAATTTCGGCACTTGTGATGTCGAGTCACTCGTCCTACCGACTCCCGAACCCCGATACGCCGAAACTCCGATGCGCTCGCGAGTTGACTATTCAACGGTACCTTTACTCCATCGACATTTCGGAGTTCGCAATATCGCGAATCCTAATGCATATGTTTCGGGCCTTCTCGCCACGAAACTCCGATACACTGTAACACCTGTCCACCTCTTTGTCCCTTGTGGCTCCACACTGTTCCTTTAGCCTGTCGGGATATCGCGTATTGAAATATCGCGATCCCTGATGCTATGTTTACGGAGTTTCAACCCACGAAACCCCGATGCACGATATATGTATAGATCCAACGGCCATTGTGGCTCGGATCAATGGCCTTGTCCCTCTTGAGATTTTAACCTCTCGGGAATACTTGCAGTATCTCCCCTGCACCTCCTTTAGATCTGACGACTCACGTGATATCGCAAATCCTCCTTGGAGAATTCCGACCGTTCGTCCATTCCTCCTTGACGACTTCTGCGAGATGAACCTCGTTTATTTCGTGACGACTGGTTCACCTGCACGTAAACTTACGACGCTGGTTTGAATGCTCCATGGCACAAATTCCCGATGCTTCTCTTTGATGATTTCTCGAAGGACCTATACCTCCTGAGATTTTCCCAACTCTGAATCTTTCAGAGAACCTTGCACGCACTCCTTGCGGCAGACATTCAACAACTTCCAAGTGTTGAATCGTTTTGACTCTGCGAACACCTGCAGCAACAGTCCTTCAGCTCTTGCTCAGGCTCACAACCCTAAACTCCACTCGACCTGCGCACTTCTTGCATGGCTCCTGTGCCCAACTGCACCTTTGGGTGAATGAGAACAAAAGCTAAACTACCTGAGCCCTGTCAACACACTCCTTGCGAACACTTCAACTGCACTCCTTGCAGGAACTCCTTGCTCAGATAGAGAAACAATTGAAACTCATTCCTACTTCCTTTCAGACTTCAATTCAAACATGAAATCATGTACACAACACATAAAGCAAATGTATAACAGGAAGCAAACATTCATGAGCATATCGTTCAACATCAATACACAAAGAATAACACAAAACCATGAATTTGAATCAACTCTTTCTATTAATCCAAATATCTGTACATGGGTGTTCTTACACATCTCTCTGCATGCTCTTGCTCAAATTGCTTCATAATAATGTTACAAAGGCACAATGAGGGTGTCTATATCCCGTTTCCCTCTTGCCCTCTCAAACAGTCTAATCTAGAATTAAATTTCTATCTACTTGCATTAACTACTTTAAATGTCGTCTACCTACTAAGGATGAGAGCTAAAGGCTCAAGGTACGATTACAATATACAAGTGCGCCTCATCTTAATGGCTCATTTAAGATCGCGCAACAATTACAAGGTGTTTTCAAAATTTGTGATGGCGCTTGTCCAGCTATCCAATTGTCTCCGCGCTAGCTCGCTTGAGGTGTTGGCGATGCTCCTGCATCATACTCCCTCGTTTGAAAAATTTCATGGGCTCCTATCGATGAGCTCACACATGGTTTGTCCATGCTTCTGTATCTCTACTTCACTCTCCCAGCTGGCATCTTCAACTGGATGATTCTTCCATTTGACCAGATACTCAAAGTATTCTTTTCACCTGGTCCTTTTGCTTACTCTCTTGTCCAGTATGCACTCCATCTGCGGTTTATCTGCAACTGGCATCTGCTTTGTCCATTGGATGGCTGGCTGCTCATCTCCAGTCCCTGTCTCCCCAGCTTTATATGGGTACAAATCTGAGATATTGAATATCAGAGAAATTCTGACCCCATCGGGTAATTCAATCTCATAAGCATTCGCCCCAAATTTCTTCAAGACCCTACATGGTCTGATTTTATTCATCTTTAATTTATTATATGTTCCTCTTGGGAACCTTTCCTTTCTCAAATGTGCTAGAACCAGATCACCAACCTCAAACTGAAGTTGTCTCCTATGCTAATCGGCTCTACGTTTATATTCCTGGCTTGATTTCTGTAACCGCTCCCTCACCTGGCTGTGAAGTTCTTTCATCGCCTCTGCGAATTCTTCTGCACTAGCGCTCCTAGTCGCAGTCTGTTATGAATCCCTCAGTTCAGAAATTCCTCTCAGCTACATGCCATAGACAACTTGAAATGGACTTTGCCCTATGCTCCTGTTAACTGAATCGTTATACGCGAATTCTGCCTGTGGTAATATATTGTCCCACCGGGTATGGTGCTCTGTCACCAAGCTTCTCAGCAAGTCTCCCAGACTTATGTTCACCACTTCTGTCTGTCCATCCGTCTGAGGATGATAAGCTGAACTAAACGAAAAGTTAGTTCCCAACTTCTTCCATAAGGTCCTCCAAAAATGCCCTATGAACTTTGTATCTCGATCCGAAACTATACTCCTCGGCAACCCATGAAGTCGAATGACCTCTTTGAAGAACAGGTTTGCAATGTGAGTTGCATCACTGGTCTTTTGACATGGAATGAAGTGTGCCATCTTGGAAAATCTATCCACCACCACAAAGATTGAGTTAGCACCTCTTTGTGTTCTTGGCAATCCCAATACAAAATCCATGCTCACTGCATCCCACGACCTTTCTGGTATGGGAAATGGTTGATAAAACCCCGCATTCTGTTTTCTCCCTTTCGAATGCTGGCAAATTCTGCATCTGTCCACGAATCTCCTGACGTCTGCTCACATTCCCAGCCAAAAATATGATTCATTCAGCTTTGCGAACGTCTTGTCGTGACCAAAATGTCCTGCTAATCCTCCACTGTGTTTCTCCTTCAATAGATTCTCCCTGATGGAGCATTTCAGAATACACAGTTGATTGCCTTTAAACAGTAATCCCTCCTGGATCATATAGTCTATCCAAGGGCTTATATCTCTGAGAACTGGATTCTCAGTTGCTTCATACGCTTCCTTAAAATCTGGATCATCTGCGTACATGTTCCTGAGATCATCAAAACTCAATGTTTTGACTTTGAACTCCTGCAACAGAAAACACTTCCTGCTCAAAGCATCAACCACTTTGTTAGCAGTACCAGAAATATGTTTAATCACAAAAGTGAAATTATGCATATACTCAACCCATTTGACATGTTTCTGATTCAACTTTTCATGTTGAGTCACAAACTGCAGTGCATGATTGTCACTGTACAAGACAAACTCTTTCGGGATCAAGTAATGTCTCCATTTCTTCAATGCCTGGATGATAGCATAAAATTCCTTGTCATAAGTGGAGTACTTCACTTTTGCCTCATTCATCTTCTCGCTGAAGTATGCTATCGGCATGTCTTCTTGACTTAACACTATCCCTACTGCAAATCCACTTGCATCACATTTCACCTGAAATGTTTTCTGGAAATCCGGCAACACCAAAACTGGTCGTTCCGTGATCTTCCTCTTCAACAGATTAAAACTCTTTTTAGCCTCTTTAGTCCAGTGAAAAGACTTGTGTCTTTTCTTCACTGTATCCATCATCGCTGCGCTAATTCCACTGAAATTCCTGATGAATTTTCGGTAGAAACTAGCCAATCCGTGAAAACTTCTCACCTCAAATATGTTTTTTGGTGATGGCCAATTCTTGATTACCTCCACCTTATCTGGATCCATCCTCAACTCATTTTCTGAAATAAAAAACCCCAAGTAAATGAGCTCTATCTTCATGAATGAGGACTTCTTCATATTTATCAACAACTTCTCCTGCTGTAGCTTCTGCATCACTGTAGCCAAATGCTTCAGATGCTCTGCCACTATTTTACTGTACACCAATATGTCATCCAAATACACAATGACAAACTTCCCGATGAACTCCCTTAGGACTTCATTCATCAACCTCATGAAGGTACTTGGTGCATTTGTTAAGTGAAACAACATAACAAGCCATTCATACAAACCCTCGTTTGTTTTGAATGTTGTCTTCCATTCGTCACCTTCTCTCATGAGAATCTGGTGATACCCGCTTTTCAAATCAATCTTTGAAAAATACTTTGCTCCACTCAAGCAATCCATCAGATCATCCATCCTCGGCAATGGAAATCTGTACCTGATGGTTATCTTGTTAATCTCCCTTGATTCAATACACATCCTCCAGCCTCTGTCTTTCTTCGGACTGAGTACTGTTGGAACAACACATGGACTCAAGCTTTCCCTGACCAAACCTTTGTCCAACAAATCCTGGACTTGCTTTTTAACCTCTTCATTCTCTCGCGGCGTCAATCTGTACACGGATTTGTTTGGCAAACTGGCTCCTGGTATGAGATCAATATGATGGCTCACACTCTTGATCGGTGGCAATGAATGAGGTAATTCGTCCACTACTATATCAACGAACTCTTCCAGCAGTTCCCGAACTTCTTCTGATAAATCATCCACTCTTGTGCTGGTCAAAACAATTCTAGGCTTTCTGACCACAAAGAACTGTGGATCTTCCTTCTTCTTAACCTCTGTAATAAGTTCCTTCCCACTCATGAGAAGTACAGTGTTGCTTACTTCCGGCTTCACCTCCTTATCCTTGATCGGAAGCAACATGTGTGTCCTCCCATTCTTCTCTAGGGTGTATGTGTTCATTCTCCCGTCATGAATCACATTCCTATCATACTGCCATGGTCTACCCAGCAATAGATGACAAACATCCATAGGAATGACATCACATAATATCTTATCATTATATCCTCCTATATTGAATTCAAATAAACATTGTTTAGTGACAGTGACCTGGTGTCCTTTCTGTAGCCACGAAACTCTGTATCGGCTTGGATGATCAGTCGTCTCCAGCTCCAGCTTCTCTACCATCTCTGTAGAAACGAGATTATCCGTGCTACCACTATCTACGAGACCTTGCATACTTTGTCCTTGGTTTTGCAAGTAGTCCTAAAAAGTCTGGTCCTTTGGACTGAACTTTCCACCTCTTTTTCGGGTGTCAAAAGGACTTTTCACATCATCAACGATCTTCCGCCTTCAACATCTTCTGCCTCAACATCCCGCCTCTGTGCCTCAGCGATGTGAGCTTCCCCAATGTTTCTTTTTATCTGGACACTCGTAAGACTTGTACCCATTCTTTCCACATGTGAAGCATGTGATTACTCCACCGCTTCCTCTTCCTCTGCCTCTAGTACGAGGAAAAGTGTTATTATCAGCATAATCCCCTCTTTGCTCAGTATGATGTCCTCTCTGATCAACATATGGTTGCCCTCGCTGTGAAGTTCCACCTCTCTCTGTTCGAGTCTAAGGTTTCTTCCAGTCTTCCTTGGGCTTCTGATATTTATCCTGGGCAACTACTTTGCCTCTGGGATGACTTCTGCCTCGGCTCCTCTGACTCTTCTTTCGGCTCAGCTTCTCTGCATCTTTCAGAGCCATCTAATAAGCATCTTCCACCGTTCGGATGGTTACCATGCTCATCTCATCCTGGATATCATATCTCGGGCCATTCATGTATCTGGAAACTTTTTCATCATTGCTCTCCCGATGACCTACCCTGATGTTCAGTTTATAGAATTCCTCAGTATATTCTTTTATTGTCATCAGCTTCTGTCTCAGGTTCTGCATCCTCCTGAACAGAGTAATTTGGTAGTCCCTGGGGATGAATTTCGCCTTCATCTTCGCAATCATCCTGTCCCAGCTCTTGATCTTCTGCTTGCCCTTGCAGCGTCTGTCAGCTTGTATCTCATCCCACCACAATGCTGCATGTCCTTTCAATCTCGTGACAGCATGCTCGACTTTCTTGTCCTCTTCAACATCTTCATAGTCGAAGTATGTGTCTACAACTCTAATCCAGTCTAGAAGCTCCTCTGCATCCAAGTTTCCTTCATAAACTGGAATGTCCATCTTTTCTCTTGCACCCATCCTTGCAATAGCTTTGATCAAATGCTCGTTTGATGCATCTTCAGCCGCAACTTCTTCTTCATGTTCAGCCTCAATTTCTCTTTCGGAATCACTCAGATCCCTCGTACTGACTGTGCATCTTTGCGTTGTTTCCATGTCTTCGAGTCTAGCTCGTAGATCACGCATTTGTCTCTCCATGACTGGATATATCATTTGCCTGCCCCTTCTTTGCGGCATTTCCCTATCCTCTGGTGGATCGGGTGTCTGCATGTCCCTTATCATTGGCGGCATGGCGAATTCTCTTCTTCTCTGCTATAGAAAGCAAAGAACCTTTTTGTGCTCTGATACCAAACTGACACAGGCACGCGCGCTCGCAAGCACGCCCGCTCACAGGATCTTCTCTTTCCCCTTGGCCCAAAGAACTCTAATGCTCTTCTATTTCCCTATCGAGAAATCTGCACCCACATAAATCTTCGTGGGATCCCCCTTTCTTTACAAATCGGGAGATCAAACTTCGCGACTTCGGGAATCCAAAGGTTGAGTGTTCGGTTCTCGAATCCCCGAACCTCGATACAAGTCAACGCTGAACTTTCCCCTTTCAGGACTTGCCCTATCATGATTTCGACACTCACGATGTCGAGTCACTCGTCCTACCGACTCCCGAACCCCGATACGTCGAAACTCCGATGTGCTCGCGAGTTGACTATTCAACATTACCTTTACTCCATCGACATTTCGGAGTTCACAATATCGTGAATCCTAATGCATATGTTTCAGGCCTTCTCGCCATGAAACTCCGATACACTGTGCCACCTGTCCACCTCTCTGTCCCTTGTGTCCCCACACTGTTCCTTTATCCTGTCGGGATATCGCGTATCGGAATATTGCGATCCCTGATGCTATGTTTACGGAGTTTCAACCCACGAAACCTCGATGCACGATATACGTATAGATCCAATGGCCCTTGTGGCTCGGATCAACGACCTTGTCCCTCTTGAGATTTTAACCTCTCGGGAATACCTGCAGTATCTCCGCTGCACCTCCTTTAGATCTGATGACTCACGGGATATCGCGAATCCTCCTCGGAGAATTCCGACCGTCCGTCCGTTCCTCCTTGACGACTTCTGCGAGACGAGCCTCGTTTCTTTCGTGACGACTGGTTCACCTGCACGCAAACTTACGACGCTGGTTCGAACGCTCCATGACACAAATTCCCGGTGCTTCTCTTTGATGATTTCTCTAAGGTCCTATACCTCCTAAGATTTTCCCAACTCTGAATCTTTCAGAGAACCTTGCACGCACTCCTTGCAGCAGACATTCAACAACTTCCAAGTGTTGAATCGTTTCGACTCTGTGCACACCTGCAACAACAGTCCTTTAGCTCTTGCTTAGGCTCATAACCCTGAATTCCACTCAGCATGTGCACTCCTTGCACGGCTCCTGTGCCCAACTGCACCTTTGGGTGAATGAGAATAAAATCTAAACTACCTGAGCCCTGTCAACGCACTCCTTGCAGACACTTCAACTGCACTCCTTGCAGGAACTCCTTGCTCAGATAGAGAAACAATTGAAACTCATTCCTACTTCCTTTCAGACTTCAATTCAAACATGAAATCATGTACACATCACATAAAGCAAATGTATAATAGGAAGCAAACATTCATGAGCATATCATTCAACATCAATACACAGAGAATAACACAAAACCATGAATTTGAATCAACTCTTTCTATTAATCCAAATATTTGTACATGGGTGTTCTTACACAGCTCTCTGCATGCTCTTTCTCAAATTGCTTCATAATAATGTTACAAAGGCACAATGAGGGTGTCTATATCCCGTTTCCCTCTTGCGCTCTCAAACAATCTAATCTAGAATTAAATTTCTATCTACTTGCATTAACTACTTTAAATGTCGTCTACCTACTAAGGACGAGAGCTAAAGGCTCAAGGTCCGATTACAATATACAAGTGCGCCTCATCTTAATGGCTCATTTAAGATCGCGCAACAATTTCAAGGTGTTTTCAAAATTTGTGTTGGCGCTTGTCCAACTGTCCAATTGTCTCCGCGCTGGCTCGCTTGAGGTGTTGGCGATGTTCCTGCATCAACCAACCAAAACTTGAATTTGGAATGTTAAGTGGTGGGATATCTTCTCTTTAAAGTAATCCAGATTAAACATGATCAGATTCGACGCCTCTCGATCCATAGCTCCAATGTCTGACAACATGGTTCTACATTGTCTTGGATAGTTTTGTAGAA
The DNA here is from genome assembly GCA_009831015.1 of Picea engelmannii. Taxonomy (NCBI): domain Eukaryota; kingdom Viridiplantae; phylum Streptophyta; class Pinopsida; order Pinales; family Pinaceae; genus Picea; species Picea engelmannii. The sequence continues at coordinate 72,713 of ML811635.1, read as the reverse complement.
CTTCGAGGGCTGACATAGCACAAGGCGCCTGTGCCAAATATTCAACAATGTTTTAGTTTTGGGTAGTGCAAGCATTTTGATTAAATGTCGCTTTTCAAATTACGCTCTTGGGCGGGTGCAACACTGTGTCAAAGGTTGGCTTCTCAATATGAAGAGGATTGGAAGATGGAGGAGTGGAAGTCGAGGGTCGATCGACATCCTTTCCCTTAGTATGCTCACCTAGAGGAGTGTCATAAGTGTTTTCTCGAGTTGTCACATTAACCGCCTTAAATATGTACAACTTAGAGGATCTTGTGGAAGCATCCCCATCGTGGGAATGACCTGCGTTGCCACCTTGCGGAGGGTAGGATTTTGTGCAACCAGATTTTGCTATTGAACCGGTTGGGAGGTACCCTTCAGAAATTTAGCAACAAATTCACGATGAGGGCAGTCTTTCGTATAGTGGAATTCCTCATAAATCATACAAGGAAACTTAAGCTTCCTATTTGGTTGATTATCAACATACTTAGGATTATCCTGCTCATTAGAATATTTCTTGGATTTACTATTGCTTTTCTTCTTACCTCTTGGTTGCATAGATGAAGAGGATTGGACCACATTCACATTGGACGATTGAGCAGGAGCAGAAGTAGTCTTGGTTTTCAAAATAGAACTTGGTTCTAGAGTAGGCTTTGTTGGATTGTTTGACGGGCAAGGAGTGTTAGGGATCAGATCGTAAAGTGTGTCAAACTGGGAGTAAACAAAGTCCAAATAATGCACATAGATTATAACCTACTCCTCAATAAAAATGTTTCCCATAGCAACATCATGGGCAATGGGAGGAAAGAGTGAATTTGTAAACCAATCCACGAGGAGTTGGTCCGAGATGGGATCTTTAATCAACCGTATCCACCGTCTCCACTCATGAATATGATCGGATATGTGGGTGGAAGAGGATTGTCAGAGTGAGGTCAAAATCTCGGTACCAGTCTCATACTGTATAAGCAACTGAAAATGTGTCAGAAAAACCATGGCAAGAGAATTAAATTCGACAAAGGAGTTACGCAAAAACTCAATATACCATTTCACCATGGCACCTGTAAGTGTTCTATGAAAAAGTCTTAGATGGATGGAATCATCCGTCAAAGAGTTGGAGGAACTCCATAAATGGAAAGTCATAACATGATTGTTAGGATCTTCCCCAGGTTTTTCATCAAATTTCGGGATGTTGGACGATAATTTGGTAGGGATGGCTGGCCAAAACAAAGCATGTTGGATGGTATTGTTGGTCAAACACGACAGATCAAGAAGATCTAACATAGCCAAGAATGGAACATGTCGGTCAACATGTGGATACTAGTGGTAATCATATGGCATGGGAGCAACAGTAAGACCGTATCCAGGTTACAAGTGGATGGAAAAGCTAGATGGTCCTCCCATATATGGTGGCTACCCGGGTTGTCCACCCATGAAAGGGGGTTGTCTTGATTGTCCGTCCATATAAGGAAGTTGTCCTATTTGTCCTCCCATATATTGTGACTGGACAGATGGACCTCCTACGTATTGCGATTGACCTGATGATTGCCCCATGTATTGAGGTTGAAGGGACTATTGTGTTGGAATGATGGTGTTTATGGATTGAAAGGGAAAATTTCCTTGTGAAAGAATGCTCGTCGGGTTGGGTTGACCCCACAAAGGGTTGGCAGTTCCTGGAAATGGATGTCCAAGATACAGGACAATGGTAGTAGGGATAGAAGGACTAACAGGAGAAGAGTTCCCCTAGACAAGTTGATGTTCCAACCATGAAGGTTTCCCCCCAGTAAAAAGTTTCCCTTCAGTGAAGGTTGGCCTCCCATTGAAGATTGACCTCCAATGTAGGGTGTACTAATCTGAGATGATTGAGATGGAGACCAAGTAGCTTGTGTAACTGTGGTTGTATGAATGACTTGAATGCTAGCCATCTGACCAATGGAACAACCAAGTAAATCACTTGGTGTTTGCAGGTGTGGAAAGAGTGAAGCAGGAATATTACATGACCCATGTGCAAAGGAAGGTGTACGCGCAAGTGGTCGAGTTGGGGTCACCTGGTTCACCAAAGTTTCTGATAAAGATGAAGTACTAGCAATATCAACTACATGAGTTGTGGAAAAAAAAAAATTCCCAAGTCCTTCAGGAAAACCAAAAGATGATGGATTCACGCTAGGATATCGTGTAGGGGTTGAACTAGGTGGTAAATAGTAAGAAGAATATGCATTGAAATATCTTGAAGATGGTGGATCAGTGACTGTTTGGCCTAGTGGATCAATAAAAATAGGATTCATGTAATATGCATGGCTTTCAACGATGGTAGTGACCGATTCTTCTACATGATGGCCACTTCCAGGAGGTATACTCCTGGTCTCATAGGTTTGATCTCCAATCATTCCTTTGTTAGAAACATTGTGGTCAGGTCCCTGAGGGTTAGGTTCCATACCTTGTATACTGTGAAATATATGATCCTAAGGCCGACTACGAAAGTCAAAGAGACACACACCTAAGAAAACTAAAAGAAATCAACCAAGAAACAATAGGCTCAAGGATCTTCTGAAGATGGGATGTCAAGCCATTGATGAAGAAATGAGAAGCAGTTACCCCGACCTCCACGTAAAATCCCTTCTCGGTGCAAGCAACCCTCGCTTTCGCAGGATCAACCTCCAAGGGTACTGAGAGTGTGATACAACGTATGCCCTAGGTACCGTGGGAATCCCCCCACAATCACCTATGTAGATACCTAGGAAATGCCACTAAGGTTACCAAATCGCAGTCGTCCTTGGGGTGGGTATAGTCGACAGTTGAGACTAAACGTATGGGAAGGATATCAATGTCTGAAGATCTTCAATGGAATTGAAGAAAAGTGGACTAGTAAGACTCTTGAGGACCCCGAACGGGTTCGATATTCATGAAGCACTAAGACCAAATGAAACCAGTGGTTTCTCAAGAAAAACCCCCAATATACGCTCTGTCCACTACAATTGGTCAATATTTAGAGGGGTAATCTTCACTTCTCTTCCACCCGCGACCTCGTGTTTAGCCCTTGTGTGAGAGGGGGTTCCTGAATATGCTTATACGAAAATTTGATTTGTACACTCACTAGTGTTCTACAATATATTTAGTAGTCTTGGAAAATTTACTCACTTTCCCTAGTCCAAAGACCCTAATCCCGTGCTATTGTTGGTGTGCTAAAACCAAAAAATGTTCTAGTTGATTTTACTAGCATGTGATTGATTTTAATGGTTTTTTACTGAAAGGGCTCACGGAGATGAAACTGATGATGTGAGAGAGACTCGACTCCAATAGAATGCAAAAGAATGATATGCAGTTCATTCTTTTTGATGAAGTCTATGTATGGGAAGGAGAAGAGTTATATTCTTCTTGTCACAAGAAAGAACTCAAAACTATGAAACTTTCAATTTTAGGGATCAATATGGTGCCAAACAACTAAGTAATTTTTTCCAAAAACCAAAATGCATATGCAAAGCTATCTCTTTTCCCAAATATATATCAAAAGCAATTCCTAAAGAATGCAAAAAAAATTCTTCGTTTGAGGCAGAAAAAGATGAGGCAAAAAAGAAATCAAACAAAGTGAACTCAGAAAAAAAATGAGAACTGAAAGAAAACAAGTGTGAGACAACTTGTTCAATCAAGGACTCAAAGATAAAAAGGAGAATGAAAACAAACACTCATGAAAAATCCAAACATGAGCAACACAAACGGGGTTGTGGTAGACAAGAGAGTCGTTATCATCCAAAAAATTGATATGTTTCAATGAATAAGAAAGGGCTCACAATGAATCAATCAATGCAAACTCAAAATAAGGAAAGGAAAATGAATGATAATGTCAGTTTCTTAGTCAAGCACAATAAAAAACAAACTAGGAGTTTCTAGGCTAAAAGACTAGGCAATCTTCAAGCACACAAGTGGACTAAAAAGAGAATGAAAAAGAAAACAACCAAAATATCTTAATAGAAGAGATTATCAAACTCACCTAACCATCTGGAACTGATCATAGAGACCCAAGAAAGAACCTCAAACATTCACAGGGAAACTGAGCAAAATCTGAGAAAAGGCAGAAAACATGGCTGAAAAACTTAGATGTTATAGGAGGTCGCTCCTCATGAAAGGAAGACAAGACATCCAAGGGGTGATGGTCGCTCCTAAATGGTATAGAAAATGGCATCTAGGTCGCTCTGTGGTAGTTAGACAAGGTTGACCAAAGGTTAATGGTCTCTCTGCAGAGGTCCTCTGGTTCAAATTTGACAAAATTTCTCAGAAAAAAAGTCATGGTTTTGATTAGAAGAAGGGTGCCAAGGAAAAATAAGCAAGGTGTAGACCAATTCAAAGGATTCAAAGGGATATAAACCTAAGAATAACTAGATGGTTCTCCCCAGTGGATTCACCAATTTACTGTGCTCATAATTCTCCCCCTGCAAATAGGTTGAGTTCCCCTCACTTGGGTTTCCTACAAGTGAGATAACCTCTAAAAAATGGACACTAACATCCTCCTAACTAACTATTCTATTTTATTTTTGGAGGGTTGAGAGAGAAGGAGAGAAGGTATGTGCACCTGATTTCTGACGTTTGTCCTCGCTGCTCCAATGGTTGAGCTCCGATCTAAGCTACTCCCTCATGAAGTCAAACCTGCAAGAAAAAGGAAACCTTCTCCTACTACTATCTATGATTAGGTAATAGAAACCCTACCTATTGATAACTTACACCAAGTAATCATATAGACAAGAAATAAACAATAAAGTATAAGATAAATAGGCCAAGTTCTTATATTCAGTGAAAAACAAGAAGTTTACAACCTGATGATGTTGCAATCCTCCAAGCTTCCTTCGTCATCCCTTAAACATGAATCCAACTCAACTTCTCCACATAAACAAATGTTTGGATCTCCTTGAAAATATCATAAGTTTGATATGCTTCTTTTCCATCCCTCTCTTACACTGAAATGGCCTGGTTATATAGATTCATAGGAGTTGAACCACTAGAGTTAATCAGGAACATGGTTGAGGATAAGGTGGATTAGGTTAGGATTTGAGTTATCTTCATGGTTTTTCTTTCTCTCAAGATAGGATAGAAGGAGACTCGAATCATATCTTGATGAAAACAAGAAAAAAAACCAAGAACCATTCAGAAAATCCTCGAAAGATGCCCCTAGATTCATGGGATTTGACCAAATCAAGATGGTCGCTCCCCTAGAAGGGAAAACATAGTGACATGGTCACCCTCCTAACACCGTGTCAAGGGGATGGTCACTCTCCCAAAGTGAAAATGGGAGTGACCATGGTCAAATGAAGTCAGGACTGAGTGAAAAAGGTCAAATTGTCATGGTTTTAATGTGTCTTCTTCTTCTTGATGCTCAAGGGGATGTAATGGATCATTCATGCATGGTGTTGAGGTGGTGACACTTAGGAAAAGTGTGAATAATAAGGTACGACACTTAACATAATGGACCATGACATTTGCGACACTTGTGACACTGAGCAGGGTGAAGTGCGACACTTATGACACTTAGAAAAGTGGGACAAAATGGTGTATAACAACATTCATGTTAAAACCCATATTCATATTCAACTATAGAATCCATATTCATATTCAACTATAGACCCATATTCATATACAACTATAGGACAACTGGTATATGGCATTCATGTTAAAACCCAATAGAAATAAGAAATAAGTTGTGTTAATAGGAGGATAGATGGAGAGATCCACACATCAATCCTTGAAGTTATTATATATTTGGGAGTAAGAATAAGTTTTATCCTATCCACAATTTTTATAACTTGTGTTTTTGTTAACATTTCCATTCTAAAAATTTCAGATTTCATATACATGCCCACTGGAAAAGCATATTATAAAATTAATAATTTATAGTTAAAGTAAAAGTAGTTCTTAAGTTCATTTAACAAAATATAAGCTTATAGTATCAATACATGTTGTCTGGTTTGACAACAAAGATGATAAAATACCAACTTGAAAGAGGGAAACAAGTGTTGGAAAAGACTTGCAATATTATCTATGCAAGTGACCACTGCTACAAGTAGTAAAACCTGAATATAACAAGATGCGTATAAGTTTGAAGTAAGAGATTATGATGTAGCCTAAATATGTATACATGCACAATATGTAAGAAGTAATAATTTTGCCCCAAATGTGTAGAAATGTGCTATCCATACTATAACATATGTGATATTATATGCAAGGTATAAATCTATGCAAGGTTGATATTGATATTTCTTTTATTTTAATTACATGCATTTTGATTTTATTCTTACCCAACTATACAAGGTTGGGATATATGTGAACACATTTATTTAATAGCCATAGCATATAATGACATATCCTCCCAATCTACAACTACTATTATGAGTTGTCAGAATATCTTAATTCATGCATCTACGCATTATGTAACATTCATAATCTTAATCACTGTCATTACAATATATTATGAAGTACTACTCAATAGTTATATGTCTTAATCAAATAGTTGTTTTTCAATGCATTCACTCCAAGTGTTATGGTATTAAATGGATGGCTTGAAAATTCGTTCTTATTTAGTTCTATAGCCTTTCTGGTACATATGTAATATCTTAGGCGATGTGTAGATTTGGAAACAAACTTTTTATACCTCTATACTAATTTGGCCACAAATTCCAGAAAGAATATGGATACATGCGATTAGAAAATATAGTTTCTATGATGGTGAGATCTGATATTGCTTTTCCTTGAATTAGTATTAATGTGGAACCATTTTTCCGGTGCCCATGATGGATGAAATCAACATGATCTCTACTGACAGCGGGTAATTGGTTACCATATGAGCTGGCATATGTTGAACAACAATTAGAGCAGAGTATCGTCGAGGGAAGTGATAGGATAACCAAAGGTTTGGTACCTCAAGGAAAACTCATAACACATTGGTGAACTAAAATATATATATAGCTAAGAATCTTCTTATGTGTGATTCTATGAACCAAGAGGAATCGCCTTTGACTAAAAAAATATATAGCGCAAATTAACTATTCACCCAAATAATGTATATCATATTAAATATGAAAATAACTAACATTCACATTAAGTAGAAATGATGAGATACCTATCTACCTTGAATTGAATTGAGTTCATATATTCAAGAGTTATATCGCCTCTACCAAAATTCATGCACCTAACAGTGAATAATCTGATGCGCAATCTGTTTTGTATATTTCTTACTTAATGGGATATGACCAAGCATCATGTAGGAAGGATTCGATTAAATGGACTCCTCACACCTCGATGAAGGAATGGTCACCACCAAGCATCATATAGGCAGATCATTAATCCCTAACGCTAAGAACAAAGTTATCGACTTAACGAGAATCGTGACCTCAAAACGAGAACCGTAACCCTTAAAATCCATATTTTTGCATAAAAAACATGAAAATCAATCCCCAAATAAAAAAAATGGTGCTACTTGTAACACCATTTTCTAACCTGGGTTAAAAATACAACATTTTTCAAGCATGGCCTTCAAAACTCATATAGGTTCTCAGAAAAACATTAAAATCAACGCCTAAATATAAAAGTGATGTTACCTAAAGCAAAATGTTTTTTTCTAAACATTAAAATTATAGCTCATTTGAAATCTTATTCTCAGCAGTTGGTACCGTTAAAACCAAAACCTAAATATCAACCATCAAATTGAAAAGTATTGCAACCAGTGGCACCCATTGCTAAAATTGGGGGATTAAAATTGCTACATTTTTTAAAGTGGTGTAAGAAACCATCACTATTGTAAACAAAATCATAAAATCAACCCTTAAATGTCTACTATTTAAAGGTTAGTTTATCACTCCAAGCACAAGATAATACATAATGCCATGAAAATATCACCCTATACTTTAAAAATTCAACATCACTTCCAAATATTTTTTTACTTTTAATAAAAAAAAGTCAATACAAATTACATTGAATGAAGCATAAATTATTTCTTAAAAGTATTGTTATCTTTTTCATATTCAAAACATGTGAGGTAAGAAATTTCGTTATATTCTCCATAATAAAAAAATACAATTCATAAAACATAGAAATGATTCATAACTTCATGTAAGATCATATGTAAGTTAGAACACCCATTTTTAGTTACCATACAAACATCATATGGATAAAAAAATACATAAAATGTTTCATACACTTATTCAAATTGACTCATGAATTCTGAAATACCATCAGAATCTTCATTGTCTTCAGATGAATGATTGGATGGAGATGTAGATGATCCATACTCTTCTCTATTATCAATGAATGCACCATCTGAGTCTACATGCATGCCCAACATTTCAGATGTCAAAGGCCTTTTAGATCTTCGACTAGGTTCAACAGACTCTCATGTTGCAATTATTTCTTGTGGAAACAACCACTTGATAATCTTTGTGGTCTTGGAGTGAAAAATTCATCTCTTTGTCAAATTGAAGTCATAAACAAGTATGTCAACGTCCTCTAATTTTAAGAGGCCAATGCAACGATGAATTGTGTTTTGACCCTGTATTTTTCTCTTTCTATGGACATGTTTCTCAACCACCATCTCTGGCTTGTACACACCATTGAATGGGTGTGTACCTATTGCATACCAATGCACTCCAATTGCTATAACATATTCATTTTCTTTATCAATATTTATAACCTTTACAATCCAAAATAGATAACCATGTGGATCTTCAGTCGCTAAGATTGCAATCATGCTACCCTCCTTGATATAATGTATCGAACCATTGTAAAGGTCTTCCATGGCTTCACTTTATGCACATGATTTTCTAGAACCAATATACATTTCTCTTTCCTCTACTTGTGAAAAATCAATAACAACTCGAGATTCTTGTTGTTCAACAATGTTTCTTTCTTCGGATTCATTTGGCATATTTTGTGGTCAACAAAATGGAGTCTTCAAAAATGTATCCTCATTTGTTGAGCTTCAAATTATGTCACTTTGACCGTGAAAAAAGAATCCCACCAAACATAATCAACAACATCAAAGTACTCATATGTATCTTTAATGGACTTTTTTATTTCTTTCAATCATTCATAATAATCTACATCTCTATTACGCCTTCATGCATTATGGATTTCAACAATTGATTGTAATAACAATAACTTTGATGAAAATATTGGACAATATAGAATGAACTTCAAAAATGTTAAACATGATGAAGGCTCCCATTCTGCAGTAGTTGAATACTTCTTGCCTCGTATGAGTGTTTTCCCATCAAATTTTTTGAAACAAAATTGATATTGGAAGCTAATGTCAGTAAGTTGCTCAATACACTTTTCTTCACCATGCAATCCCTGAAGAAATCTTTGCATGTCAACAATTTCTTTTAATATGTGAAAAATAGGCTTTGGAATGTATGATTTCTTAATACAATCAATTAATGATGGTAGACTTCCAACATTTTTCCTCTTCAATGTTACTGAAAAATGACTGAACATTTGATCAATATGGTCATGAGTGTGTCCAACAATAAGAAACCAACTTTTACCTTTTGAAAGATTCTCGGTTCAACAAGCATGCTTAGATATCCAAACACAATTTGTTTTTAGTTTTCATGACTAGTGTTGTCTAATTGTAGATATAGAACTTGAGGAAGGTTACAAGACCAATGAGTGAGTATATGATGAATTATGGTGATGTTTAGATTTGCATCATTATGGATATTTGGAGTTGTGAATTAAACCCTCAGACACATTTTTCCATTAAAAACCATACAACCAACCAAGTGAAATTGAATGAAATTATCTTCTTGTAAATTTTTTGGTGTATGGAAAAATGTGGTAGAAGTGTTTTTTCTGGTCCATGCCATAAATTATCATACCTATATATTTGTTTGGAGCATCATAACACTTCTTACGATGTTTGTACAACTTTTTCCTTTCACTTGATTATTGATTTTGATGTTCTTGAAGTGTTTTGACTATGGCATCTGCACATGACATAAAATGAAAATATTGATAATATGTTTTCATAGTTGATAACTATCCAATTTAAAAATAAAAATAATAAAAATTGTAAATATATACCTCTTTCTACCCATTCAAATTTATTTCTTCTTGATTTAAGAGAAGCACATTTACTGCAAATATCCATCCTTGACTTCTTAGGAATATGAACATTGTTGAATTATTTCTTTCACATTCTTGTAAAATATGTGTATGTAATAAAATTACCATTTCCTTTAACACCTTCAACATATTCTTTGTATAAGTTGTAGATTTATCTCATTGAGAAATTATCTAGAATATGCATTGTGTCTTTATCTGACATACACTCTCCATGTTTGGAAAAGAAGTCACACATCCATGACAATGTAGTGTTTTTTAATGGCCCACTCTCTTGTCCAAGATGTACCTTTGAATAAAATGAAGTATATTTTTCCAATCTTCTTTGGAATCTTGATAGACGAAGATTACCATTTGAGTGAATTTTTTTTAAAGCCTTTCTACAAAGTAAAATATTCCCAATGCGATAATCAAATCATGTCTTAGTGGATATCATGCACCCCACTAAATATCAATTTTGCATGCTCTAATTCATTGACAAATATATCTTCCTTTTATTCAAGGCATACATGTAGTCCATACTTTTCAAACAATTCTTTGGACAACATTCACTTGAAATCAAATCACTTATGGAAATTGATTTAGTGAGAAATTATATCATAGACCTTGTATAACTAGAATGATTTGAATTGACATAAAAAGGTATAATCCTGGTCCTAGACACATTGTTTCTTTGCAATGTCTCCATTATTTCAACATCCTCACTAGAAGGAATTTCCTCATCACTAAGAGGAATATCATACAAAACATTGTGAGGATACCGAACAAGAGAATGTTGATCACGTTGATTTGTTGCACCTGAATGATGGAGAACATGATATTCATTCCTAGGTCCATCATCATCTTCATTGATAATCTTGTTGATAAGAGTAATATGAAAATCACTAGAAAATTGATTACCATCCTCACCAATGTCATTGGATCTTCCATGAAAATATTCACTTGAAGGAAAATCATCATTTACCTTAAGACTATCAATGCCATTAAATTATTCTCTAATAATAATGTCTTCATCATGAACAACATCATCATCATTGCTTCTAAAATCTTCACTTGGAGGAAAAACATCATCATTACCATTGGTGCCTTTAAATTTCCCACCTGAAAAAAATTGTCCATCATTGATATAATCATCTACACTACTTTTAAAATCCCCACTCGAGAGAAATTATTTATCATCCTCACTAGTGCCTTGAAAATCCTCACTTGGAGGAAAATCTTCATCATCCTCATTAGTACCTTGAAAATCTTGACTTGGAGGAAAATCTCCATCATCACCATTGGTGCCTTTAAATTACCCACTTGGAAAAAATTGTCCACCATTGACATAATCATCTTCACTACTTTTAAAATCTCCACTTGAGGGAAATTTTTCATCATCCCCATTAGTGCCTTGAAAATACTCACTTGGAGGAAAATCTTCATCATCCTCACTAGTACCTTGAAAATACTCACTTGGAGGAAAATCATCATCATCACCATTGGTGTCTTTCGATTTCCCCCTTGGAGGAAAATATACATCATACTTATTATTACCTTGAAAATCCTCACTTGGAGGAAAATCATCATCATCAACATTGTTGCCTTTAATTTCCCCACTTGTAAAAAAGTGTCCACCATTGGCCCAATCATCTTCACTACTTTTAAAATCCCCATTTGAGGGAAGTTCTTCATCATCCTCATTAATGCCTTGAAAATACTCACTTGGTCAAGGAAAATTTTCATTATCCTCATCAATACCTTGAAAATCCTCACTTGGAGGAAAATCTTCATCATCCTCATTAGTACCCTGAAAATCTCCACTTGGAAGAAAATATTCATCATCCACGTGAGTGCCTTCAAAATCCTCACTTGCAAGAAAATTTTCATCATCCTCATTAGTACCTTGGAAATCCCCACTTGGAGGAAAATATTCATCATCCACATTAGTGCCCTGAAAAATCCTCACTTAGGAAAATCTCCATCATATTCATTGGAGCCTTTAAATTCTAGTGATGGAAGAAAATCTTCATCATTATTAATGTCATCATCATCTTTCTCCTCTACATCGATGCTACCACTGAAATCTCCATTGTTGCTTCCATTAAAATGATCACTTAAAGGAAAATTACCATCCCAATCATTTAAATTGTAATCAAAGTCTTCACTTGGACCTAGATTTTGAGTATTTTCAATATTATTAAATTGTTGAACATAATGATCACTATCATATTCCTCCTCTTTATCATTGGTGCCTTCAAATTCCTCGGATTTAGGATTTTCCTGATCAACATGTTGAATATCATTGCTTGCACTATGATCAAACTTCTGACTAGGTGAAAAATATGACTCTTCATTTATATTAGAAGTATTCCCATCGTATTTGTTAGTCCCAAAAGAAGAGGTATGTGAACAAGATATTGATGCCTCGGAAATAAAATCTTCTTTATCCAATGAAGCTATCACTTCTCACTAAGAACATATAATGATACAAATTCTCACCCTCCCAGTGACAATCTTATAACTTATAGAATGAACTTTTCCCTCCAAACACCCACCCCCCCCCAAAAAAAATATATATATATATATTCTCTCCAAATTCCCCCCCCCACAAATATTTCCACCCAAAATTTTTCCCTTCAAAATTAAATAAATATTTAACTCTATTGATTTGTTATTTATTAGTTAATTACAATATTTTTTTATGTTTTTTTTAATTTATCCCACATTCATTAAACTTAACGACGATTCATATAATCTTTGACACACACACACACACAATCTTCTTCCTTTTTATTTATCCCATATTCATTAAACTTAACAATAATTCATATAATCTTTGTTATATATACACACTCTTGTTTTATCTTTTTACATTAAGTTAAATATTGGGCAACATTCCTTAAATAGTTTGGAGCAATTTACAAGGGAGAAACATTAAGGAGACATTCGACAAAATAAATAAATATAAGATCAACTTTGAATTATATGAAATTTTTTTATGTGAAAATCATCAAAAACCCTAAAGTATATGAGTTTTTTTATATTTTTTTCTAACCTAAAGTATATGAGTTTTTTTATATTTTTTTCTAAATAAATGAGAAGTTTTAAAATATTTTTAGATCTTTTTGGAAGATATTTTAGCAAATTTTTTAGGATTTTAAGTAGAAAAACAATAAAAAAAAAAAAAAAACTACTTTTAGTGTATTTGAGAGGTTAAAACTAAAAACAAATAATAAAAAACGAAAAGATGACCATTTTTATTGATTTTTATTCTATTTTTATAAAAAAATTACAGTTTTATTGTTTTTCAATAATTTTATTATAGTTCTAACCCTTGGGGGTTCTAGGGGCGATGCCCAACATCACCCCCTCCACGCGAGACCAAGTTTAGCCCCATGAGCCAAGTAATTTTTTTTAATTCAAATCTTATAGATGATTTTGTTATTTTTTTATTACAATGTAAACATTTTCCCATCATCATTATAAACACGTAATTTATTTTTTTAATTTTTTATATAGGAAAAATGGCGGCATCAAGGAAAAGATGTGTGAATGTATCCTGATCAAGACCTGCAATAATGGCATCCACAACTACAACTGAAGCCTCCATGAATGCTAGGCAACAAATTGATATCACGTTTGTTCAAGGTCCAACACCTAAGCTCTCAAAAGCAATGAAGAATGTTAGAGAGTGGAAATCTGTCGAAGGTGAAAACAAAATGGAACATTCTTGGTTTTTTAAAGACAACCATGGGAAAAATGTAGAACATATATATTTGCATTGTGCAGAGTTTGAACATGTGCAAGTAAATTATCAAGCACTTGGCTTATTACAAGATATATGTTTGGTGCCAGACAAAGATATTGTTTATGCACTCATGAAACAAGCCAATACATATATCAAGATTAGATATTGTTTCAATATGAGCAATTATAACAGGGAAGACAATTTTATAGATTTATGTGCATCTATTCTGCAAGACATTGAGAGAGGTAATGTAACTTTGTTTATTTTTATTTTTGTATCATGTATTATTATAAGTATCATGATAATTTTTAAATATTATTTAACACGAAAATGTTATATTTTATTTTTATAGGATTTTGCTATGAGACTTTCACATATGTTAGCGAGGATTTATTCTATGGAGAAAAATATCATGGAAGTCATCAATGCCTTTCATATCGATAAGGCACAAGAAGGAAGGAAAAAGAAACAAACAATAACATAAGTTGAAGCTGCAAGACTAGACATACAAGAATAAGAAAGAAGAAAGAAAAGTCTTCATTCTAGAAAGGCTAGAAAGGTTACATTTGAACATGTGGAAACTCCAATTGAAGATGTTGTTGAGATTAGTGCCAATGAGGTTATCATTGTTTCACACAAGAAGAATAAACAAGAGAAACGCAAAAGAACCATGTCCAATGATGATTCCATTCCTATTTATTATGAAGAGATAGTTGCTTTAGATGAAGCCCATTTAAATCATAAGAGGACAAAATCAAATGTTGATGGTGAAGAAGAAGTCATGGTTAGCTCTAAATATCATAATGAAAGTCATAAAGGTAGTAGAGAAATAGTAACACCAAGTGTTGATCTAGATGATGGTATTACGAAAACAACACAAAATACCATTCGAAATTGATTGAGGAGGACCAACTTAGTTGATGAGGGCCATACATTTCAGTTGAATGTGAACCAACTTTATAAACCCATAGAAGGGCAAGAAAAATATCAAACTAAAAAACCACATCACTTACATATTCACAACTTGAAAGCATTTATTGGGTACAATACATATGCACGTGTGGTTGACTCCCTAGTATTAGTCTTACCTCCTTCCCAGAGAAAACTTCTTATGTGTTTGGAGATTTTTTCAATTACTCCTTTAGGCAACAACTGTGCTACACATTGAAAAATAGTTAAAGAGGAGAGAACAACCATGATTAATACAATTTTACCTATTGTATTGAGCCAACGTGCTCCCCAGTATTGTATTCACTTAGTTATTTTCTCTAAGACTTCATTCCAAATCTGGGAGGATGGGGACTTTAAATAAACGGGCATGCCCAAATATTTGAATGAGGCCCAATTCTATTTCACCCTGAAACCAAGAGTCCTTGAGAGTGATAATTTGAGATTTTCTCAGAGGTTCCATATATGTATCTGACTTTTGGAAATGCTTATGTTTCCTCCTCAGGATGAAAGGAATTAATCAAGAACATTTTTAAATCTTCTGGCTATGATAGAGGATGCAACTCCCAAGAGAAGGGTGTCATCCATGAATTACGAGTGGTTTATTTCCTTTATGGATCTTGCAATCATGAGACTGGGGAGATGTCCCATTCGACGATCTTCTTCCAACTTTCTTCTTAAGGATTCAACCATGATAATGTAAAGGGAGGGTGAAAGGGGATAACCCTGTCTAATCCCTTTACTGGATTGGAAAAATTATGATGTTCTTCCATTGATCAAAGGGGCTATCCATGGGGAGCCAATGCACGCTTGAATCCAGTCCAAAAAATTGTTTGAGAATCCAATTTTACTCAATATTGAGTACAATAATGCATGTTTAACTCGATCGAATACGTTTTCCATGTCTATTTTTATCAGCATGCCCCCTTTTTTTTTGCTTTGTCTCGCATGTATTGCTTCTTGTACCATAATGATATTATCAATAATTTGTTGATTTTCCATGAATCCCACTTGATTTTATGTGATTGACTTGCCTAGAAGAGGTTTAAGCCTGTGGAAAATTATTTTTTTTAGGACTTTGTAAGTTGAATTGCAAAGCGAGATGGTCCTGGATCTAGAGAAATTGGAAGGGTTAGATTCCTTAGGAATTAGAGCCAAAAACTTTTAGTTGGTTGCTCCTCCAAATTTTTCTTCTTCAATGTGGTGTTAAGCATCGTCTTTAGGATTTTTTTTTATTATGTCCTAGAATACTTTAAAGAAATGAATACAGAATCCATCTGGTCTGGGGGCTTTGTCTTGTCTCGGGCTCCAAATGGCCTGTGATATTTCTTCTTCACTAATTTATCTAATGAGAGCCTCATTTTCTTCCTTGGTGATGCATGTGGGGATGTTTTCCAACATGGTTTCCATGGTGTCATCTTCATACTCCTCCTTCTCTTATGTGTAAAGTTTCTTATAGTGAGTTACAACAACTTCCTTTATCAGAGTGAAATCTTCTAAAGTATGTCATGTATCTGTTTGTATTTTATGAACTATGCTTTTTTGGCACCTCTGTTGTGCCTGCTTGTGAAAATATGTTGTATTGGAGTCTCTTGATTGAAGGCACAAACTACGAGATTTGAGCCTCCATTCTTCTTCTTCCTTTCAAAAGGCTTGGTGCAATTTTTGACAAGCCTCTCACTCCTTATGCAAGAGGGTTTCTATCACTTGTAGTGTTTCCATTTCCCATTGAATCGATTCGAGTTCCATCATTCTGTGAGTTCTTTCTTAGTTTGGAGAGATATATGAATTCTTGACCCATGTCTTGAGAGCTGATTTGACCGTCCTCAGTTTACTTTCCCAGAAAAAGTTTATGGATCCTTGAATGGGATTTTTTCAGGCTTCTTTGATGATGTATACTGCATAGGCATTGTGCAGCTAGAGGGGATTGAAATTAAAGGGAATAGGGCAGAAATTATAGGGGGGGAGATAAGATTAGGGAAATGGGTTCATGGTTAGAAATTGTGGAGGGGATGATATTGGAGCAAATAGAGAGGGGGGGAGAAGGAAATTGTTATGTATGAGGAAGCAATCTAGACATGTTTCAATATGAATGAGCCCTGATCACTTGTTTCTCCACGTGAACTTTCCCTTGGGGGGTTTAACATCAAACAGATCCCAATCAGAAATGAAGTCTTCCATGTTCTCCCTCATTAGGTCTCTAACTATGGTTCCATATCTTTTTTCTGTGTTTTTCATAATTGTGTTGAAGTCCCTAACAACTATATATGTGGATAGCTCTAAGTGGTCTTTGAGGGATTTCAAATATATTCGACATGTTGATTTTTGTAGATTTGGGAGGTATTCCCACTAGAGGCCAAGGTGCCAGACATGTGGGAATTTTTGTTGGTACCAGTTTTGAATTTTGTTTCAGTGAAATCGATGTAGAAATGAGGCTAGGTCCTCATGTGCAAGTTGATGGGCTTTGTGGATTTGTGTGGGGGTGCCATACCCACAAAGAGGATTAAAATATTCTAATTAATTGGTGAGTTTAGGAAGGGATCCTAAAATCACTCATTGGACTCCCATATAAAAGAGAGATGTCATTGTGACATTAGATCATCATTGTGGAAGAATGGAGTTGGCATAAGTTAGTCTGCACTTGTGTCAAGGAGGATTGGTGATCTCAGCTAGGAAAGTCTGCAAGGTGGAAAATTTGGCTTAGGAGAAAGAAGGTGGCAGAGAGTGAAGTGTACGGAGGTGACCATAAAAGTTTTATGTACTCATAAATGGTTTGCAAATAGGTAAAGCACGTATATACGTGGGTTGCATAAGGATGAATCACTTATAGGGTATATGTGGTTTGCAGGAGAGCAAACTGTGTGGGTTTCCAGTTGGTGAATCGTGTATTTGGTTTTCTGGTGATCTAGATTTATGAGCTGAATGAAATAAATAATACATTGAATACAATAACAAAAAGATACGGAGAAAAACAACAAATATCCAATGAACAATAACTTCTATTGAATAAATAAAATAGGCTGAAACTGTAAAACTGCAGAACTGAAAATAACTTGCTCGAATGGTGGTAGCTATCTCTGAGAAGAGATGTGGCTGCTACGCACATCCGTCTGAGAAGAATGATTACAATGAGGCTCCAAAGTCATTTTTAACATTACTCATGAATTCCAAAACCATATACATCCAAAAACCTAACCCTAGGAGATGCAACGACAAAAGTTATGTGGGCCCCGATGGATAAGTTGGTACCTCAACTTCTTGGGGTCATAAATTTTGCATACGGCCTCCATTTTAAGCGTGTGATAGCCCATTGGAAAGGTATTTTCAATAACTACACATTATGACATCAAAATATGACTCCGTCTATATTTTGACTTTGGCAAGCCAAAAAAACATTGTTTAGGGCCGCAAAACGTCCCTAGAAGTACAAAAAGATGTACTGACATGAAAACTTTCAAAATAAGCCAGTTGGAATAGGTGGGTGGCCACCAATAACCTCCTATATGCTATGTAGGGCTTCAAGATAGCCTCGAAAGTGTAGAACCCACAATTACAAATAAATTTCGTCATTACAGATAAACGCGTTGAACTAAAAACTGTCAAGAGGAGCCAGTTGGAATAGGTGGGTGGCCACCAATATCCACCTGGATCAGTCCTCCCCCCTTAAGAAGTAATGGTCTCCATTGCATTGAGTTCCTGCATCAGGTGAGGAATTTTTTTTTGAATTTGGGCCTGGGTAAGCCATTTGCCTTGGTGTAGGAGTTGCCCTGCCTTGACAACTTGATAAAGCTTGATCCTCTGTTGGTGAGTTCCCTTGACCTGTGTGTCCACTATTTGATTAGTGGATGTCTCTTCCATGCAGTCAGGGTTGAGCTCTATTGGTTTCAACTATTCTACAATCTCTGAGGTGTCCAATAATGGTGGAAAATATGGCCGAAGGAGGTCCAAATTGAACACTGGGTGCAAGCCAAGGAAGGGGGGAGTGTTAAGCTCAAAAACATTGTCACCCACAACTTTGGTGATAGTGTAAGGCCCATAGCAAAGTGGATGGAGATTTTGATGGGGCCTTGTAAAGATTTCTTTCTGCAAATGTAACGAGACCTTGTCTCCCACCTGAAACTTGTGTGGTACCCAATGTTGATCATGGCGTTGCTTGTACTTAGCATTGGCTTTCTGTAAAATCTCATGGTCCTATTGGCAGATGTGTTGAATATGTTCAATGAATCTAGTGGCTTTGTCAGCCTCAAACTAAACATGGGAAGATTTTGTTTGTGTGGTTGCAAGAGGTAGTGCAAGATCAATGGGACCCAAGGGTTGGAATCCTAGCCCCATCTGAAATGGTCTATGGCCGGTGGAGCTATGTAGAGCCATGTTATAGTTTTGTTGAACATAGGGAAGAATCTCATCCCATGTACGAAGATGCTTAGATTTATACATGTGCAATATGTGCACAATCATTCGATTGACAACCTCCATCTAGCCATCAGCTTGGGGGTGGAAGGCAATGGATTTAGTGAGCTTGGTGTCCAACAATAACCAGAGACTCAACCAAAATGTGTTGAAGAACCTGTCGTCCCAATCGAATATGATGGTCTGTGGTATCCCAAAATGGACCTAGACTCGTTCGAAGAAGATATTGGCAGTATCTGTCATTGTGATGCTCTTCTTACAGGAAATGAGAATGGCCATCTTTGAAAACTGATCAACCACCACAAATACGCAATAATTGCCTTACTCAGTGGACGAAAGGTCGAACATGTAATCCATCGAGATGGATTCCCAAGGCCTCTCGGGAGTAGGAAGAGGGGTGTATAATCCTTTCTTCTTGATGGCTGGCTTGGCAATGGAACAGTAAGTGCAAAATATGATATACTTGCTAACGTCCTATTGAATTTTTGGCCAATAAAAATGTTTCTGTAGAACGGCCAGAGTTTTATCCATGCCAAAATTTCCTGCCATCCGACTGTGGTGAGCCTCCCAAATCATCTTTGCACGCTCGCTTGCAAGAACATAGAGGTGGCCTAGATGGCATAATAGTTCATCTTGAATGTGAAAATCGATGCACAGGTACCCAAGAGTTGATAGGTGATGGTGAATTCACAATCTTGATGATAAATTTGGGGCCACTCATATGCCTCATGCCCATAGGAATGGAGCACGGTGGTGAGTGCAACCACGAGAGGTCGACTAAGGCAGTCAGTGACACGATTTGTGCTCCCTATCTTATACTTGATGTTGAGATGGAACTACTGCATGTATGTGGACCACTTCTGATGGCAGTCATTTTGCAACTTCCCTTGTGTCTGTATGAACTGCAAAGGTTTTTGATCAGTGTGGATGATTGTCTCCTTTCCTAGAATGTAATGTTTCCATTGATGACAAACTTGTACAATGGAATACATTTCTTTGTCATAGGTGGGTTATTTTCGGACGGTATCTGAGAGTGTCTCACTATGGTATGCTACCAAATGACCGTGTTGAGTGAGAATTGCACCTACAACATAGCCAAACCCATTTGTCTCAATATCGAATGATTTTTGTAGATTGGGTAAGGAGAGTACTGGAGTTGAGCATAAGCAATGCTTTAGATCATTAAATGCTTGTTGTTGTGCCTTCCCCCACATGAAATTTTCCTTACCACTTCCCTTGGTCACTTGTCTAAGGGTCCATGCAATATGGGAAAATCCCAACACGAACCATCAGTAGAAGTTGGAAAATCTTAAGAAGCTTTGAAGCTCCATTAGTGTGGTCAGGGCTGGCCAGTCATGGATGACTTGGATCTTAGTTGGATCCACATGTACCCCATGCTCATCAATAATGTATCCCAAGTATTGGACCCTGTTCATGCCAAAGGAGCATTTTTCCAAGTTGGCATATAGCTTGTGTTGTCGCAGAGTGCTCAAAACCTATTGAATATGTTGCATGTGCTCCTCCCAAGTTTTTTTGAAGATGAGGATGTCATCCAGATATACCACCACAAAAAAGTTGGTGAAGGGTGTCAATACATCATCCATCAACCTCATGAAAGTTGTTGGTGCATTTGTTAGGCGAAAGGGCATGACTAACCATTCAAAGAGACCTTTTTAGATTTGAAAGTTGTCTTCCATACATCATTTGGTTCGATGGGAACCTGGTGGTAGCCAGACTTTAGGTCAATCTTGCTGAAGAACCTTGCCCCCTTGAGTTGTTCAAGAAGGTCATCAATTCGGGGAATTAGGTACCGGTTCCTGATTGCGATTTTGTTTAATGCTATGTAATCAATACAGAGCCGCCAGATCCCATCTTTCTTCTGCACCAATACAATCGGGCTTCTGTAAGAGGAGGAGTTGGGTCTAATGTGCCCCTTTTGAAGCATCTCTTGGATCTAATGGTTGATTTCGTCATTTTCCATCAGTGAGTGATGATAAACTGGTCAATTAGGCAGAGGTGCACCAAGGGTTAGATCAATTGGATGCTTGACTTGGCAGTGTGTCGGTACCCCGGTGGGTGAGGAGAAGATGTCTCTGTACTCTTGCATGATCTCGTCCACTTGCTTCTACTGCAAAGAGAGGCTTTGTGTAGAGGTCACAGATGTGGCAGTGACCTTCTACTTACTGTGAGCATAGATCACAAAGAAGATGAATTTCCCGGTCTGTGAAATGACCTTACTGTATTTCTTAGCAAAGATTAAAGAAATAGTGGTAGGCGGCGCTACCTCTAGTATCATGTACAACTGTCTACCCAAAGTAGTAATACGATTGCGGGGTCTAGACTCATACACAACATGTCGCTTCAAAAAATATGGTTATCCTAAAAGAACATCACAAACTTCAAGGGGAGAAATATCACACAATAGCTCGTCTCTGAAGGGCTTGATGTCGTAGGGCAGACGACACTATTGGCTGACTTGGAGATCTCTTCCTTGGTTAAGCCAGTCGATGGTGTAGGGTTGCAGGTGTGGTGTCATCAATAGGTCTAACTGCTTGAATACCTCTACTGAGATCATGTTCTTCTGACTGTCACTATCGAAAATGAAATGAAGTGAATCCCCCTTTACCCACATATGTGAGTGAAAGAGACATTTCCCTTCCTATGGTTCTTCTAGTTCGCTTGGCTAGACTTTGGTGGTAGTTATAGTGACACTGGGTTCGACATCAATAATCCGCTTCCCTCCTTCTGGATTTGATTTGAAGT
Source organism: Picea engelmannii (assembly GCA_009831015.1). Classification (NCBI taxonomy): domain Eukaryota; kingdom Viridiplantae; phylum Streptophyta; class Pinopsida; order Pinales; family Pinaceae; genus Picea; species Picea engelmannii. Next base: position 50,746 of record ML811635.1, on the reverse strand, counting down.
CAGAATCTGCCTCTAACTTAGAATATTTCATCTCGGCCACCAGTGACTGCTTGGAGCGAAATTCTTCGGTGTTGTGCCAAGGAATTTTATGGTATTCACACCACATTCTCATGTCCTTCTTCGAATTATCATTACCCTTCTTAGGTTATGGCTTGGATTGGTTGTCTTGAGAGTGGCAATATTTTCTCTATCCCTTGTTTTGTGGGTTGGGGCTGCATTTTCCCTTCTTCGGTTGTGAAGAGTTTGCAGATCCAAACTCTCGCCTCTTCTACTTAAATTTTTGCTCTATCTTGACAACGTATCTATAAGCCGCACCCAATGATGCGATGTCAAAAAAATCCATTTATGTTTGAATGTATCTATGCAGACAACCACGGTATTTGAACACCAGATGTCGTTCAAAGTCTTTGTGACTGCAACCTGCCCCTCAGCGAGCAGCCGCTCCCACCAAGACCTTCTGACACATGGCCCAAAGAGTCAATGCTCTCCACTCCTCTCAGGAGTTACCCACAGCAAACCTCCTTCGACGATCTCCCCTTCGCAAATCAAGAATTCACGTTTCGGGAATTCACGGTTCACGCGAACACAGTGCACAAGCAGCTCTAAACCTCGAACCCCGATGGGTCAACGGGTCAACACTTTCACACATCGGGGTTGTCCCTATCGGGATATCGCACCCCGCGATATCAATACTCTATATCTAAACACCCCGAGTGCCGAGGTGCCGATTCCCCGAGATCTCGCCACCTGTCTCCCACAAGTACCTGGGGTCCCACACTGCCAGGTCGTTTCTCCACTCGTGCGATCGGGAATCGCGGGATCGCGATTTCAACTGTCACGAATTCCTTGCATTGGGAAATCCCGAATGCCGAAACCCCGATTCTCCGGATTCGTGCCACCTGTCCTTGTCACAATCAACGGCCCCGATAAATTCGAGAAATCGCGACTCACGATTTTGCAAGGTATAAACTCTTACCTCGCCAAACTCCGAACGTCGAACCCCGATGGGCGTTGGGTCTTACCTCCTGCGCTAAAGGACTAAATCTCGCGCAGCTTCCCCACGATCCTACGATCAACGGGATTTCGCAAACCTCCCCGACGATTCAAGTCGTCGATTCTCTTCCTCTTGAAGAATATCTCCTGGGTGTATTCTCACTATGTCGAGAAAGAACTATCCATCCTGAGCTTGATGTCTCGGACTCCTTCAGAGGCCTTCTGCGCACGTTTTTACGTGCTCGACTTCCAACAGCTCTCAAAGTGTCAAAGTCGTCCAGACCCTGTGCGTCCACAGAGACAACAGTCCCTACCTTCCTTTGCTCAGACTCCCTGTTGAGGCTTCGACCTTGACCTGCACTTCACCTGCACGTTCTGTCAACCCAATTCAACTTCTGGGTGAGCGAGAATGAGAGTTTAACTGTAGAGCCTCCTCGACGCACTCTATGCGGAGGAATTCAACTGCACTCTATGCAGGAATCTCCTGGCTCAAACA
>ML811635.1:13303-38628 GCA_009831015.1 Picea engelmannii | reverse complement strand
ATATATATATATATATATAACATTTAATTTTACACTACTATATCCTATAGAAACCCTAGTTTTATTATAATCACTTAAAACCTAATTCTTAAACTAAACATAATTTCACCCTATTATATCATATTAAACTCATTTAAGAAACCCTAGTACTATTAATAATCAATTAAAATCAATTTAATTCTAATGCTGGACCTTTATATTTATAACTCAACACTAAAAAATTCCCTTAAAACCCTAGACTTATATATAATATTATCAAAAGACCTAGAATTATGAAATATTATTTATTATTATTAATTATCATCATTTTATTAATTCTAAATTGATTTTAATTTTGCCTTAGTTCTAAAAATAGGGTGTTACAGATAGCCGACCTAATTATAATCTCAAACTGTCCTGCATCTACTATTAATTGACCAAGATCAACAAGCTTTGAAATTGACGATTAGTCTTGATGATGAATCTTGATTTGGATTCGAAACGTCAATGAAAAAAATGACACCAATTGTGGATTATCCGGCAAATAACTTTGAAACTCCTCACCACAGAGATCTGAAAACAGTGATTCATCTCTTATCTTGTTGTTTCCACTGCATATGGTTTCAGTCAATAATTTCAGTGTAAATTTGTTCAGTGATAGTTAGATCACTAGGAAGCAATTTTTAGATCTGAAATTAGTCACATAGAGTTGCATGTGAAAATTGACATGGTATCAAAGATTGGGATTTGAAGAGAAGGGGATCATCTTGAGACACTTTGTTGGCTGCAAAACTAGAAGAGTGTTGTACTTATTCGTGTTCTTGTTTCAGGCAAGTCAAGATGGTGAATACATTGAATCTCGAGGGTAGGTTGGAAGGGGCATCCAACTTCTATGCTTGGAAGGCAAGGGTTCTTCTTTTGGTGGAATAGGATGACCTCAAGGAGTATGTTGAGGATGTGGTTCTTAGCCCAACTGATCCAGTAGATTTTTCATTTCACAAGAATAGGGAAGTGAAGGCCAAGGGGGTATTGCTAGAGTCCGTGAAGGACCACTTGATTCCTTACATTGCTTAAAAAACAACTGCCAAGGATATGAATGATGCTTTGGTGGGTCTTTACTAAAACAAGTATACTGGCAGGATGCTACACTCGAAGCATCAACTTTTGATTATCAGGATGATCAATGAAGACACATTTGTTAGTTATTTTATGAAGATTACTCAGACCCAATATCAGCTCACAACTATCGGTGAGACAATGCAAGATGTTGAGTTGGTGAATGTAACATTAAGAGGTCTTCCCAGGTCTTGGGAACCATTTGTACAGGGGATCTGTGCACGAGACAAGTTGTTGGACTTTGACAGAATATGTACAGATTATATCTAGGAGGAGACATGGTTCATATCCATAGATGATATGGATGGTGTTGTAAAATGTAGCAGTAATGAGAACCAGGCCCTTGCAGTCTGCACTAGGAAGGGCATAAGGGGTTCTCCAGATAAAATAGGTCTTTCAGGGAGAAGGGCTTCTCCTGAGAGGGAAGCATCTCCAGAGCTAAGATGAAAGAAGGATATTAGTAAGATCAGATGTTTTGAGTGTCATGACTTTGGGCACTATGCTTCACAGTGTCCACATCGAAGGGGAAGAGGAAGAAGGAAACAAGCATCGAAAAAAGAGGTTAATGATGTTGTAGACAGGTTCCAGAGAGAGATATTGTTGGTCTTCTCCCTTTCAACTATTGTCTCTAGCAGGGAGAGATGGTTGGTGGATAGCTGAGCATCTTTCCATATGACTAGTGCTAGAGAGTTGTTTGACATTCTCACAAAGACTGGCTCAGACTTATGTGTGGATCTTAGTATGAGAGCCAAGCATTTAATACGAGGATCTAGTATTTTATCGTTTCGGTTGGAGTCGGGAGAGATCTTAAGGGTTTCAAATATGTTGTGGGTGCCATAACTTGGGAGGAGTGTCCTCTCAATATCAGAAATTGAGAGGAAGGGCTATCATGTATCATTTGGATATGGACAGGTACTTCTTGTGCCCAGACGGTCTAGCTTCATATCAAAAGTGGTTCTTGGAGTTAGGGAAGGAAATCTATATAGGTTGAGGGGCCAACCTATGAGTGTTGTGGCTAGAAGGAGTAGAGAGACAGATGAGGAGGAGCATGTAGCTCCACGAGTAGTGAGGCAAGTGTCCCCACCAATAGTATCAGCTCAGAGGGAGCCAATGCTCAGAGGGTTTCAACCCTCAGGATTCATGAGGGTGGAGCAGCGTCCCAAGACTATGTAGAGGACAATGGACATGGAGAATATGGACCAAGGGGTTGTGCAGACTTAGAGGGAGTCAAGTTTTAGGAGGAGCATGCGATATCAGAGTGAGCCTGATCTCAGGGAGATTCAGTTGGCTCAAAGGGAGAGATGTTCATCTAGAGGGAGTTCCTCCTCATGTTCAGTTTGGAGAGAGACATCTTCCAGGACTAATATACAGGTGTCATGGGTTGAGGAGGCCAGACAGGAGCTTTAGAGGCATGAGGATTGTATGGCATGTGAGACCTACAAGGAGGATACATTTGTCTCAATAGGATTTACTACAGTGACAGAGGAGGCAACCAATCGGGAGGAATGGGGAGTAGGATTTGCTTCAATCACAAAGAGAGAAGCCAGTGAGGTGAATTACACAACACGATTTTCTTTAGTGACTGAGGATGCAACCAATCAAATAGTTTTTGTCTCAGTCATCGAGGATGTGTTCAGTCATATAGATCGGACAACAGGATGTGATCTAGTGACCATGGATGCAATCAGTCAAACATAATGGATAGCTAGATGTGTTCCAGTGACCAAGGATGCGACCAGTCAGATAGACTAGACATTTGGATGTGTTCCAGTGACCAAGGATGCGGCCAACCAGACATACGTGACAAATTTCACATACCCATTTGTCACAATGACATAAGGAGTAGCCATTCTGGACTATTGGAGTATAGATATATAGATGGGGTGCTAGATCTAGATCTATATATACTATGTTCAACAATAGTTCATCCAGATGTTGGAGGATGGGATACCTCCCTCGCTAAGAGGGAGTGTTGATATTTGTAGCTTCAGGAGGTATTCCCACTAAAGGCCAAGGTGCCAAGCATGTGGAATTTTTGTTGGCACTAGTTTTGACTTTCGTTTCAGTGAAATCGGCCTAGAAATGAGGCAAGGGCCTCATGGGTAAGTTGATGGGCTTTATGGGTTTGTGTGGGGGTGCCACACCCACAAAGAGGATTAAAATATTCTAATTAATTGTTGAGTTTAGGAATGGCTCCTAAACTCACTCGTTGGACTCCTATATAAAGGAGTCATGTCATTGTGACATTAGATCATCATTGTGCAAGAATGGAGTTGGCATAAGTGAATATGCACTTGTGTCAAGGAGGATTGGTGATCTTGGCTAGGAAAGTTTGCAAGGTGGCAAATCTATCCTAGGAGAAAGAAGGTGGCAAAGAGCGAAGTGTGTGGAGGTGACTGTACTAGCGTTTTGTACTCATACATGGTTTGTAGACATGTGAAGAGTGTATATACGTGGGTTGCATCTAAGGAAAAATCATGTATAGGGTATACGCGGTTTGCAGGAGATAAAACCGTGTATGTTCACGGGTTTCCTGTTGGTGAATCACGTATCTGGTTTTCTAGGAAGGTACAAAATTGTACATGTTGACAGGTGACGTTAGTAGATTGTATAGGTGGTCTACAATAGATTCATGAGAAGCAGATATTTCCATAATATAATTGAGGTTTTGTTTTCTATTTTGTATTGGAAGGACAAGGTTGTCCTTGGATTCTCTTGTTTTGGAAGGACAAGGTTGTCCTCATATTTGGTGATATTGTATTGGTTGAGAGGACCGGTTTTTGTCCTCAGATTTGAAGGATTGGTTAAAGGTATAGAACATAATTATTGTGTCTCTTGTGTATTGATTATCCATCTATGATCTTATTATTTCCGCTTCATATGTTTTCAGTCAATAATTTAATTTTTGCTACCACCTGTTTGGGTTTTTTCTTTGCACAGTTTCTGGCAAAGTGGCCATATTCACGACATGTATTGCACTTAAAAGGAAGGTTCTCATAGTACCTTTTGGATATGAGTCTAATCATCTAGTTTTAACTTGATTGCTTATAATAGTCATTTTTATAGGTCAACTTCCACACAAATTTGGGCACAAGCAAACATTGGAGCCTTAGGGTCAAACTTATCAATATATTTTCCCAATGAGTTCCCTATGCTTTTAAGGGCATTATATCCCCAACAATGAAGGGGGAGATGAGGGAGGCGAACCCATACAGGGACTGTAGTAGGGATGTCACATGATAGATCAAAATATGGGGTCCAACGATTCAAATATTTTCCTTTCGATACATAGAAATATGACACGCTTCGAAATATTAAATCCATGTCTTCTTTGAACTCAAAAAAGAAGGTATAGAAACCCTTACCACAGAAGAAGTGATTCAATCATCCCTTGATAAGGGGTTTCCAGTTACGTGCAATCCACAGTTCCACTTTCCGGGGTGATGGCCATAGTCTAATAAATTGTCCTACGAGTCCTTTGGAGGCATAGGCGAGTGCTTTGTTACTGGAAAAAGATCATGGGATTTCAATTTCGAGGAGTTGATCCAACTTTTTCACAAACTGCAAAATCGAAGGACGAGGAGGAGGTTTACCCAAATATCCTACGAGCTACATGAAGGAATTTGTGTCTGCATTGAACTCTAACTGGGGGCCCGGATCCCTATTGGCCATGGCTGTAGGAGAAATCTCGGAGCTCCGAAAAGAACCTCAAAGCTAAAACGGGCCAGGACAATCACAAAGCGATCTCACACATATAAAACAACTTTGAAAAGTGGGAGAATGTTTTGACTATAAATATTACATGATTGGAGGAAATCATTCTGCAAAGGTTAGAAGAGAATTGATGCGAGAGTATCCCAATAATCCTCTTTTTGAAAATACCTTCTTTAAGCAAGAAATACCGAAGACTGGATGTACATGTTGTTGTAAAATTGTCTAAATTTTTAATAAAAAATGAAAATTTATTTTAATTAGTTTTAATTATATATCAATTAGTTAATTAGATTTTTTTTACTCTTATATTTATTTAATCTTAGGTTTTATTTGTTTTTTTTTAAATAATAGTTATATAAAGTTTTAACTTTAGTATTAATTTTAATATAACTTATTTTAATATAATTTCGTTTTTAATTTAGTTTTAACTTTGTGTTTTATATTTACAAATAAAACATTGAATAGATTTATTATATATTAATAAATGTTGTTTTCTTTACAAGAAATCATGCTCGGTCGCGTCAAATCGACGGTTCACAAGGAACCCCCCCTCCCCCGACTATACGATGTTTTAACTCAAGGGGAGGGTCTGCGGAAAGAATAAAGCAGTTTCAGCTAGCACTATGTGTCAATCAAAGGAACGAGCGTGACCCCCTCCTCGGTGGTTTTCAAAACCACGAGCGACCCCCCGCGGAAACAACTTTCCGCCAATAAATATATGATGTTTCCCGACGATAAAGGTAATAAAATTTGGGTCTTGCAATACTTTATAAAATGTTATTATTCATACGAATTGCTATGACCATTGAATCAGTACTCGCCATGTATGACCATGCATCATCCAATTAGAATCTGCCACGTGTTCAATAAAAAGATTAAAATAACAAAAATACATATAAAAAAATAAAAAATGCATTACTTATCCCTTGAGTGTTCTATAAATTTACACGATTATTATCATGTATGGGAGTCAAACATAGAAAAACGCATTGTTCCCCAGACTTATAATTTCCCATATTTTATATCGTGGTGTGCTTTGAATTATGTGCCTTCTTCAAACTTAGTTGTATCGAAGAATGGGTCAGTTCTATTTAAAATAAATACACAGTCAATTTGTGAGATGTTAAAGATAATGGAACCCCCACAAATTCAACCATTAAGCAACCATTAAGCGAGGAAGGCCTAACTTTTATATACAATGAACTAAGTGATTAGGAAAAACAAACCTTATTACAAGCTTATTTGGATAAATATTCATCTATTCCTGAAAGCTTTGATACCTATGAAAGTAACTTGTTCCATAAATATCCAGACATGTTATCAGCATGATATGTTCCATTTTGGTCTATGATAATGATAAAACGGTGGATGAAGTTGTTTTAGGATTTATGCCAGCCATTTATCCCTCTGCAACCAAACCATTAACTAGATTCAAGTTTGCCCAACATTTAGTTGAAACATTACATTATCAGCTGACAAAATTTACAATTAGCAGGTTTTGTAGATTCCAATCTTATCTAATTCATATGTTTTTGGATTTCCAAGTAACATTGTTTCAACATTTGAACTTAAAGACAGAGGATGATGCCATAAATCTAATCTCAGTGATTCATTGGACTTCATTGTTTAAGAAGAAACCTCATAATGTTGGATTTTCAAATTTTATTAATCAATTCATGTCTATGGCTTATGCTCTTTTTCATGAAGAGATTTCTTCTAGGTTTTCTTGAGAATTTGAAGCATTATAGCATTTTTTTTCAAATAAAAAGGTGGGTGATTGGTTTTTGCTTCAATACTATATAGAGAGTAGGATCTATGGCGTTGAGATTAAGCCTTTTAAATTGCCAAAATTTGTAACCTTGAGAATTTTTGCCCTAGAATATATTAGACAAAGGTTGAATTTTGACCAAATCAATTTTGTGTCAAAGAAAATAAAAGCTACTTTTAAATTGAAAAAGTGGGACCTTTTGTTGTGAATAATAGGGCATCTTTACAGGTGGTAGAAAGTTTGTTATAGGAGATGAATTTTCAACAAGGAGAAATATGGCATTATGATCCATATTCCATTATTTGAACCAAAATGATTGAGTTGGATTTGGCACCATATGAGCATCATAGTCAACCTTAGGTGGATCGGTTGATGAATCAGTACAGTTGGGAGGAGGTACAAATAATCATGCAGGGTTAGATATAGGATGCATTTCAACTATCTCAACCAGTAGTGATAGAAACTCCATAGTAGCATGAAAAGACTAATAAAAGAAGCTTTTAAGAATCTTCACAAATTATCTCATAATAAGAGGTAGAACAATAAAAAAAGAAGCAAAAACTAGAAGAGATATCTAAAGATGACATTCAATCGTTGGAAAGTGTACCAGAGACTACATCAAGTGAGCCAACTTTTACAATTGAATTTATTTCATCTATAGTTATTGGCAAGTCCAATATTCGAGGGAAGAATCTTCAGAAGAAAAGCAAGAAAATATAGGTTCTCAATATTGGGAAATAAAGAATAACAATATGAATATTAAACATGATTTATTTCCTAAATTGTCTCAGGGAACTTCTAAAATTGGGTTGCTTTCTGCTTTAGATTTTGAGAGAGGAAGATTGAATTTAGTTGTGTTGGAACCCATAGCTCAAAATAGCAAAAGTGCTACTAAATATAAAGCTGCTAAGTTTTCTTATGATTTAAATCAAATTCATTTGGTGGATAAAATGGACTTACACAGGAAAACAGGTGAAATGGTTTTTAGGGATGTCATACAATTTTCTCTTGGAATGAAGAAATTGCATAACATGTCGAATAAAATCAAGGAATAAGTGAAACAAGAGAAGTTACTCACAAGAACAAAGCAAATGACAATTGAAGAATTGGAGGGTATGATGTTGAAGCTAAGAGATGATTCTAAAGATATTGAGCCAATGCAGGACTTGATCAACACTAAGAATACTGAAATTTTGACTTTAAAACAAAAGCTTAATCTTACAAAAGTTGATCGTTATCCCCAAATCCTAGGGATAACTAAGGAGGTGATGTCTCAAGGCCCTCAGGTTACAGACATGGAATATCGAGAGATATCTTGAGTGTCCACTTGCACAGACAAAGACCCACCTCACCACCACAGTTCCAGGCTCGTCACGACGGTATCCACCACATCAGCTGGCCTCCGACAAATATTGGGTATTGCTCCATTAGGTACAAGTCAGGTATTATGGTGATTTTCATTTCAATATTTGAGGCCTTTTAGTTTGTTTCATCTATTACTTCTTTTGATTATGTGACATTTGCTTGGACATTGTGCTCTTTGCCCTGTTTGACCTTGGTGGTTGACATTGCGCCCTAATAAGTGAGTCACCCTTAGGGATAGGTATGCTACTAGGAGGTCCTTTTGGCGAGTCATCGTGCCATTCCAAACCATACTTGTCATTTTCCACACTTCATCCCCTCATCTCCTCACCTTATGGGTTTTTTGGGTGTGTTGAATCAAGAAGGGGTTGTCCCTCACTTCATGGAAAGAAAGGGTTGAAGGCCCAGAGGGTTGTGACTGAAAAAAGATAAAATCCAAACCATTGAACTTTTGTATGCTTGCCAAGGGATCCCGAGGACAATGAAATGTCTCTCATAAAAAACTAATGGGACCGGTAAAAGAATGACTAATAACAAAATGCCAACTAGAGAGGTGGGCATTGTTTTTATTGCTTAGGTAGAATCCCCACACATGTTTCCAACTTGGGGAACCATGTTGTGACTAGGGTAAAGTCAAGGTGGGCATATTTTTTCATGATTAGGTAGAAGCCCCAGCTTGGCTTCAACCCGAAAGCATCCTAAAAGAATAAAAGGCAACAAATGGGCTTGGAAAAAGGTTACATTGAAAACGAAGGTGCAACACACCTTCTACAAAGGCACCCATAAGTAAGACACTACAAACCCTTGTATGTCAGGAACCCCATGTGCAAAATTCCTTCCCCTCATCCATGACACCTCATCCATGTGACTTAGAATGAGGTGCCCTCGGGAAACACCCTTAAACTTGAGGAATGATTCACCAAATAGGTCGTTTTTTCAACCCTCCCATAACTAAACCTAACAAATTGCATAGGGTCTTTGAGCATTATTTTATTTTGATGAGGTGGTTTGGATGTACTTGCTTAGATGGCTCTTTTATTGATTTGATTTACTCATCATGATGCTTTGACTTGAGATCCTTGGAGGGCGTATCCATTTGTCTTTGCAGGACCCAGTTGGTGGACAATTTTGGAGGAACATGCCTAGCTTGGGCTTCCATGGGGATTGAATCCCACAGGTTGGATGCCAAGGGCCCACATGTTGGATCAAGAAGACATGCATTTGGAGGCTTAGATGACATCATGGAGGACCTAACTTAGCCCCTACAACCCAAACATTTTGCTTGAAGGAGGTAAAACGTCACCTTCTTGGAGCTTGACGTCATAGTAAGGATAGGGTTTGGTGGTGGTTGAGGACACTTGGAATGTTTTGGAGGAAAGAACCCATGACTGTGGAAGAGATGGCTTGGATTGAGGACACTTGGCGTTTGGAGGCTTAGCTCACCCATCTCCAACTCAATGACTTGACTTAAAGTGCCAAAAGTCACCTAAACTGAGGGTGACGTTATGTTTTATAGTTTCTTTCATGTGCAAAAGTATGAATTAAATAATATTATTTCGTAAAGGGGAAAAATTAGGGTTGTTGACCCCTTATCTTTTGGTTTTCCCTAAATTATGTGGACAAACTATGTTTAGAACATTTTGTATAAATAGAGATCATTTGTATCTCATGTTGATGATAGCTCTCCCATTGTGAGAAGCCTTCCTAACTAAAATTTGTGCTCTCTTTGGGAAATATCTTCTCTCTTTTGCTCTTGTCTTGGTTTCTTCATGTTATTGGTGGAAGAAGTAGTGTGCTACCTCTCTTGGAGATTTTCTCTTGCATTTATGGCGTGTTTATCTTGGTAAAAGGTTTATCGTGTCATTTCTTGGACTAGGTAAGAATTTTATCTTGTTGATTCTTCATTGCTTGGCTACAAATTTGATTTGATAGACTTCTTGGGGAGTATAAGGATTTACAACCCCACCATTATCTATCATTTTTATCTAGAGTATATGTGTTTCACAAGGTTTTATTAGGAGAAGTAAAAGGATTTACACCCTCCTAGTATCTCCTAGTTAACATTTGCTTGCCTTGGGGAGTAAAAGAGTTTACACCCCCAAGGAGATAGCACTTGTTAGCTCTTCATTTATTAGACTCCATAACCCAATAGTTAAAGGCACTAGAAATAATTTCATTGAAGAAATAAAATCTTGCATTGGTTAACGTGAAAACTCAGGATTTTGAGGTTGTCTAAATTGGAATCAATTATATGCTTTATATGCTTGGTTGAGCCACTAGGCGTCACCTTTGGATAAGTGATTGTTGTTTCTGTTATAAAATTTCATCTACAGCCATTAGGGCTACATAAACCTAACTCAACTTTCTTAATAACTCACAAACCAACCGTCAAAAGTTGCTAAAAGTTTGTCCCTATAATCTACTAACCCTAGCGCACGTTTTGGGTGGATTATTGGAAAGTTTTGGTGGTTGATATATTTGTTGTAACAACTTGAATTCTACAACCATAAGGGTGCAAATTGTATCTCTGCAATACTATTCTTACATCCTTATTTCAAGCTAAAGTCTTGTTCTTCCATTCTTGAGTTAAACTAGCATTTACTAGCTTATTTCTTTCTTATTTAACTAGACTTTTAGCATCTTTATTTGAAAATCTTATCATCATTTAATTTCTGATATATATTATTGTTTATTGTGGAAATTAGGGACAACAATCTTAGCTTTATTTTCCACCTAACATATCACATGCATACTTGGCTTCTCTTGTGTGTCGGGCAGGTACAAACACCCTTTGTAGGTAATCATACCTCTTGGAAACCATTGAATACTACCAAGACGCTTTCCCAAGCCTTTATGCACTTAGTGTATTGACCTATAGGGGATACACTTCCATCATACCACTTTTCATCTCATTTCCCCCTAGGGTCACCGGGATTCCCTCCTTGAGGTGATTACTTCATCTCTAAAGTGACGAGAATACCTACCTAAGGTGATAGTGGGTAGGTGTTCTCTTAATTGTCACCATTTTGTGGTTGGGTCAGGATTTTCCCCACCTACAACTTGTGCGATAACATTTTGGCGTCATTGTCGGGGAGGATTTTGAATCCTCTTCTGAACCCTAACGACACTTTGGTAAGCTATCCCAAATCCTTTCCCTAGCTTGCCTGGTGACTCCACATAAAGGATGTTCCCTTTCCACCTTTGATGAGCTCTTCTTGAAGCTCATCTGGTGACTTCACCTTCCCAGAATCTGTCTTTCCTTAATACATTTCCCCCATGGAGGTTCAAACCTTCTAAGGTTTATCGAAGAAGGCCTCCCCTCATGCCTCCCATTGTCAAAACCCTTTTCCACAGTACCCTTCCCCTTACTCCAATGGCTCACCTTTGGTTAAAATACCTTTATAAAGCCCTTAATGTGGCCATCATCCCTAGATACCCCAACACAATGCCAAACGAGTCTCACAAATGGTTTCTGAAGTTTCTGGGAAACAATGTCACCACTACATGCGATCATTTCTATTTCATAGGCCGAGACATGGAAAAGGAAGAAGTGGAACATGAGGATGTAGCCATGAGACTACTAGCCTCATCTTTGATGGAATATGCCCAGAGGCGGTTCAAAGGGATACTTGACAATCATATAACATCTTATGATGATTTTGCCAAGTTATTCAAGAACAGATGAACAATGAAGAAAGACATTGGGATGTTTATAGCTTAGTTCAATCAGATAAATAAAAAGGAGAATGAGACAGTAAGTGAATTTGACACTGGATTCAACAGATTATATAGTCAAATTCTGATAGATTTTCATCCAACCACTACAACAGTTCGTCTCCTCTATGTGAATGCATTTGATGGGAAATTTAACTTTATTTTGAAGGATAAGAAGCCCACTTCTTTGGCACAAGCCAAAGAGTACAGTACATAGATTGAAGAAAATATCCTTGACTCAAAGGTATATCCTTTTCAATATCCTCATGTCAAGGTAGAATCAAAGACTAAGGCTTCCAATAGCAGTGCTCCTAATCCAACTTCCCTCTTGACCCAGAAGATAGATCATATGAGTACTCAATTTGTCCAAGCACAAAATCATGTCATGGGTCGTTTGACTACTATGGAGAGAAATCAATCTGCCTCCAGACCTCAGTTTACCAGACAACATAGAGATGCCACAGGTTGCAAACTGAGGCCTCAACAAGAGGCAAAGGACCCTGATACTTTGAAACCAGTTGGGATAGTTGACATAGAACAAACACCATGTTGTACTCCATGCCAAGAACCTCACAGAGAAGATGAGTGTCCCCGATGAGATGAAGATTCTTCCAACGGTATGAACTTCATGGATATGATATGTAATTTCTAAGAGGAAGAAGTCACACATGAACATATTGATGAAGCCAGAAAACAGGGTGAAAGAGAGGGGAGACTCTGGGCCTTGAATCAGTTGACAGAAGATCGGAGGAAGGAACTAAGGAAGAGGGAATATTTGACATACAATAGAAGAAATAAATCTTCATCCCCTCCATCACAACCTACTGCTCCTCCTCCATCTACATAAAAAGTGGTCCCATCACTCCCACCTCAAGTACATGAGTTGCTTCCTAAGCCAGCTCCCACAGATGAGATTCAGTTGAACATAGACGTTGCAGCCATGTTTGGAAAGTTGAATATGACAATTCATGTGAATGAAATGTGCAAAACCCCTCCTGTAAGGAGGTAAGTCTTGAAGTTATTATAGGTACTGACTAAGAAGGAAGATCCTCCAATCATTTTGAACACTCTGTATCTCGATCAGAAAAAGGACAACAATCCTTCTTTCTATCTTTCATTGGGCATGAATGGCCTCCGCCTAAACAATTGTATGTTGGATTCTGGGGCCTCTGCAAATGTCATGTCATTGAAGGTAATGGAACAACTTGGTTTGAAGATGAACTGACCCTATGGAAACGTATGCGGCATTGATTCTAAAAGGGTCAACATTTATCGGTTATGTGAGAACATTGAGGTCTTTTTTATTGATTTTCCACATATCAACCTCCTCGTGAATATAGTAGTGATTGATGTCCCAGATGCTTGGGGGATGATTTTATTGAGGAGTTGGTTTGCTACCCTTGGGGGTTTCCTTAGCATGGACCTCACCCATGCCCACATTCCCATGGGAGATGGCACTTTTGAGGTATTATACAATAAAGAACGAGCCGACAAGCATGTGATGGATCCCAACAGTCTTGACTATACAAGTGAAGACAAGTTTGATGAAGTTTCAGACACCATTAAGTACGATCCGTGGGACTTGCCTTTCATGCAGGAGGAATCGATAGATACGCTCATCCCAAGGACAAATGAATACAAAGAAAAACTTGCAAAGTTTCAGGAGAAAGAGCCATGGTCTATCCAAATATTGAAGAAAGAAGATACAGAACGTGAAGAAGCCATCAAAATTGCAGACAACACAGGACCTCCTTCCTATCTATACATTGAGAATATACCTTACATCAACTACAATGAAGGAAGTCTTGTGTTCATGTGGGACAAGAATAACAGCAAGCCCAAGTATGACCAAAAGGATGACAACTCATGGCTTGGCCCTTACATCATCAAGAAGAAGTTTAAGAAAGAGAAGTATTATTTGACTCATGTACACCCAAAGCACTCATGTACACAATGTTGGTGACTTAGAAACTGTACTCAGTACTAACGATATTTATAAGCAAAAATGAAAGGGTCCCAGTGAAAATAGCGCCCATTCTCCAGTTGTTACTCCCAAAACTACCACATCCTGGAGCAATGCTCTAACGGCTCACCCAATTAGGATGTTTTCTGACAATAGTTCAAGCGATGGAGGAGAGAAGAATAGCCCCCATGGAAAAATCGATAGCTCACATAATCTCCCCGTGAGAAAAAAGAGGAAGAAAACAATCTCATAGAGTATGACATCAATAACTTCTATCTTGAAGACGTGGAGCTCAAGGTAGATATTGAGAAAATGCTCCCCACAATTGATCAGTCAGGAAATATGGCCCAACAAAATTCATCATTAGAGATCGTTTCAAATGAGACCTTCAGTGAAGAAGAGTCATTTACTTTCCAAAGTGTTGTTTTTGATAAGGAATCTAAAAAATTGATTGTAGAAAGAGGTGATCAAAAAAATAAGAAAGGAAAATCTCGCTCAGAGGTTGACCTGGAAGATATGCGGTCGTCCCAAATCTCTAAAATTCACAGATCAACCAAGGATGATCATGATGATTCTATTAGAGGCCTAGAAGCATAAAATACTAAGTAAAAAGAAAGGATCAGAGAGTTGGAAAATTCCTTAATGCCTCTTACAATCCTTGCAAGTCTTTTGTCAATGGTCAAACCAACCACACCTGCTATTAAGTTGAAAGGATCTTCAAGCCTACTCACAGTAGTCGAGAGTTATGTAGAAAACAATATTAAGAAGAGAATGACACTAATAACAGAGGCATGGGAGGTTTCAAAAAATATTGTTTCTTTTGGCTCAAGGGAATATGTCTTCCATGAATATATGCAAGATGATCTAAAGAACGAAGAAGATTTCTACATTGATTTTGTATTACCATTTTGAATCAAAGTCTCTAACATGATGGAAATGAGAAGAAGAGAGGAGTATCTGCCTTCCCCGGGTCGAATAAAACAGCTAAATGTTTGTTGGAAAGAAAATATTAAAAATTTGAATAACATTGTTCAATCATGCAGCGAAGCCATACTGAAAAGAAAAGAATTGTTTAAGAGACTCATGGAGATAGACCTAGAAGGAGGTACTAACGAAGTACAAGACCCTAAATTAATTCTCAACTCAACGTTTTTAGCAAAGCAACAATTTGACGAACAAGTTGATATATTTAAGGGGTTATCAGTTGAAAAATAGTATGGCATACTCGAATATAATGAAGATGAAATAGACAATTGGCTAGTTGATTATTATGTGAAAAATCAATATATCGAAGAAGCAGTACATGGTATTTCTCTTGACTTAAGAGACTTGGAAGGTGAGTTGTTCAACATTAAAATCCAGCATGAAATAAACGTCACACCAATGAAAAGTTATATTGAATATTGGTTCAACAAGGCAATCGACAAATTAACCAAAGAAGGGAAAGAAACAGTTGAGACGATTCGTGTAACCATCAATGAAGACAATAAAAGGAAAGCAGCAAGCAAGTGAAGACACAAGAGACAATCATAGTAAGTTCACACTGCCCACATGTTTCTTTATTTATCAGTTTTTCATCCAGTTACTCCGCTTCTTTGACTAGAAAACCAAACTCTGATAACTTCTATTATTTACCTAATGAAAGTTCTGAAAATGTACAAATGGACGGATGTGATACATCCATGTATATATTTGAAGAAGGCGAAAATGACCTCGACTCACAAGAGAATGTTTCCCAGACACGAGCGTTTGTAAAAAATCCAAGAATAAAAATGATTCGGAAAAAGAAAAAGAAAAAACGAATGAGAAAAAGGAAAATGAGAATGTGACGAATAGCATTGGAAGCAAGAAGCAACACCTGATGTCAAACTCCACCCAGATGAAATACAATGTCGTAGAGGACTTGCGTAAGCTAAGGATAACTCTTCCTTTTACAGAAGTGGTAAAGATTCCCCAACAAAGGGAAAATATTTTGAGATTGTTGGATGATCCGTCTGGAAAAATGGAAGTTGTTGTGACAAGTCCGAAACAAATCCAGAAAAAATCAACTTTCAAATTGAGAGCTAAAATCCGCCCTTTATATTTCAATTGAAAATCATGATTTTGCACTTCATAATTGTTTAGTTGATACTAGTGTGACCAATAATATCATGTCACTAGCGATCATGGAGGCATTGGACATGAATTGTACCAAATATTATGAGACTGGTGAAAGTATATATGCAATTGATTCTAGACAAGTGTTAGCTTATGGAGAAATCAAGGACTTTTATGCTTTGATCATGGCTGCTCCCCATATTATTACAGTTTTCAATATTATTGTGGTAGACTTTCCTCCTGCATATGGAGTTGTTTTAGGAAGAGATTAGTCATCCATGATCGGGGGATACATAATGAATGATGGAAGTTGCATGATGTTGCTAGGAAAAGAAGGATCAATGATTAAGGTTCCCCATGAACCAAGGAGACCCTTCTCTTTCAAAAACAAGGATAATGAATTAATGGAAGATTATATAGATGTTGGGATCAAAAATTATGTTATCCTAGACATGGGACACATTGAAAGCCTGGAGAAAATTCAATATATGGAGAATCAAGAGCATTGGTTTGAAGGTTATTGGAGGATTCCATTCGATGGAGCTTGGTCAAGTACTGGGAGTGGAGTTGGAATTCTCCTTGTAAGTCGAGGAAATATTGTGCATCCACATGCTATCAGACTTGAATTTGCATGTACCAATAATGAGGCAGAATATGAAGCTTTGATTCAGGGAATGATTCTTGCACAAGAAATGAGATAGAACATATAATTGTGACTGGCTACTCCAGATTGGTAATAAATCAAATTAACTAGAGATATAAAATCAAAAAGGAAAGACTCAAATTATATTTCAAAAGAGTTAATGAATTGTTGGAAGCCTTCAACTCTTTCAATATCTCTTTCATCCCAAGGGATAAAAATAAGAAGGCGGATTCATTAGCTTTGGTGGCCTCATTGTCAAACCCAGATGATGTTCAAGGAAAAACATATTTTCAAGTAAAAAGAATTTTCCAACCTTTTGTACCTGATAACCAAGAATATTTACAAGTATTTGAGAATGATGAAGAATTGGAATTTTTTTTTATGAAAGACGATGAAGATGAAGACAATCACGTAACTATTGTCCCGAGGAATTGTATTCAATCTGAGTCTCTTTTTACAAGAGACGATCATGCTAAAAACTTCCTGGAAGAAGCCTTGCCTCGAAAGGTCCAAGAAACAAGAAAAGTTAACATTGGGACTGATAGTTCCCCAAAATACTTCAATTTAGGGGTTGATTGTACAACTTATGAAGTTGATCAATATGTCATGTTATTTAAAGAGTATATTGATGTGTTTGCATGGAGTTATGATGATTTGAAGGCATATGATAAAACAATATTTCAACACATTAGTCCCTTGTGAGAATGGGCGAAGCCTGTCAAGCAGAAGATAAGAATAATGAACCCATAATTAAAACCACTAGTAAAGGTTGAATTGGAGAAGTTAAAAAAGGTTGTAATAATATACCCCATTATACATTCTGATTAGCTTTCAAACCATGTAATAGTAAGAAAGAAGATTGTGGAGATCCGGATGTGTGTAGATTTAAGAGATCTTAACAAATTAAGTGTAAAGGATAATTATCCTTTACCTAACATGGAGTTTCTTCTCCAACGAGTCACAGGATCAGCCTGCATGTCCATGTTAGATGATTTTTCTGGGTATAATCAAGTCTTAGTTGATGAAAAAGACAGAGCAAAGACAACTTTCATAACACCTTGGGAGACATATGCATATGCGAGGATTCCATTTGGTTTAAAGAATGCAGGAGCTACATTTTAGAGGGCCATGGATCATGCTTTTGAGGGTTTAATAGGAAACCTCATGGTGGATTATCAAGATGACATGATGGTGCACTCAAAAACAAGGAGCGATCACATTCATCACTTGAGGAAAGTTTTTGACAGATGCGAATTATATGGTGTTTCCTTAAATCCAAAGAAATGGTTATTTGTTGTAACTCAAGGTAAACTATTAGGTCATATTGTGTGCAAGGAAGGGATCTATATAAATGTAGAAAGAGTTAAATCTATAAACAAACTCAACCCCCCATCATCTAAGAAGGGAGTGCAGTCATTTTTTGGAAAGATCAACTTTGTACGAAGATTTGTCCCTGATTATGCAAGCATTGTCAAACCGATCAATTAATTGTTAAAAAGGGACCAAAGGTTTGAATGGACCATGGATACAAAAGAATCTTTCAATAATATAAAAAGGGCAATCACTACAGCTCCAGTCCTCATTATCCCATACTTTCAAAGGGACTTCATCATCTATTCATTCGCTACAGAAACGGTTGTTGCTTATATTCTTACTCAGAGGAATACCAAGGGTGAAGAACTCCCAATTAGCTTCATGAGAAAAACCCTTCATGATTATGAATTGAGGTATTCATAATTTGAAAATCAAGCCCTATCTCTTGTGAAATCCGTGGCGCGCTTTCAGACTTACATACTGAATTCTCATGTCATTGCTTATGTTCCATCCTCGTCGGTGAAGATGCTTTCGAATCAACAATTGAGAGAAGGAAAATGAGCTAACTAGCTAGCGAAGATTCAAGAATATGATATTGAAATTAAACCTTTAAAGTCAATTAAAGGACAAGGTTTATGTAATCTCATTTCAAATAATGATTCTTTGGATGGAATGATTTCAATTTCAATAGGAGAACCCTTGGCATATTAAAAATGGTATAGAGATATTGTATTCTACTTGAGGTCCGAACAATTTCCAGTGACCATGAACCCTAAAGAACGAAGAACATTGAAGATGAAGTCAAATCAATATGTGTTGATTGTTGATATATTGTTCAGAAGGAACTATGATGGTATATTACTAAGATGTGTTGATGAAAACAAGATTCGAGAATTAATGAGAGAATTCCATGAAGGAATATGTGGTGGACATTTTGCACCAAAACCACCGCCCATAAGATAATAAGAGTTGGGTTTTATTGGCAATCAATTTTTAAAGACTCATATGCTACAATAAGGAAGTGTGTATCTTGTCAACAATTTTCAGGGAAAATGAAAAAATCCACAATGCCATTACAACCTATATCTGTAGAACAACCATTTAACTAATGGGGACTTGATTTTGTTGGGCCAATAAACCCAAAGTAAAGCAATGGAAATATATATATTCTCATCGCTACAAATTATTTTACAAAGTGGCCAGAAGCAATGGCATTAAATAGGGTTGATTCTGAAGAGTTAATTAAATTTCTCAAAGATAATATTTTGTCAGGATTCGGTGTCCCAAACAAATTCATCATTGATAATGGTTTGATTTTCATTGGTTCAAAATAAACAAAATTTTGTGGAGAATATGGAATTGTTATGGGGAAGTCATCAAGATATTATCCACAAGGGAATGGTCTTGCAGAATCCACTAATAAGACACTCATTCAAATATGGAAGAAAACTAGTGAAAAGAACCAAAGGAATTGGCATTTAAAGTTGACTGATGCATTGAGGGAAAACAAAACGACTCTAAAAGATAGCACTAGGATGTCTCTGTACACATTGGTTTATGGGAAAGAAGCAAAAATGTCAATTATCCTCGAGCTTAGTGCTTTGACTTTTGTAGTTAATATAGAAGATGCAGAAGACAATTCACCTATGAAAAAGAGGATCAACCAGTTATTGAAATTGGAGGAAGAATGAAATAAATACCTAAATAGAACTTCTCAGAGACAACAAAGTATCAAAATATATTTTTACCAAAATGCAACCGTAAAGAATTTTCAAAAGGGAAAGTTGGTGTTAGTCTAGAAAAAAGCTAAGGAGAAACCATCGATGCACACAAAATTCGAAGCATTCTGGATTGGGCCATACATCATCGAAAAGATCCTGGGTTTTAATTCCTATATGCTCAAAGACATGAAGGGTAAAATATTAATGTTTCCTGTTAATGGGAAACATTTGAAAGGTTTCTTCACCTAAAACTTTCTCATTTTCTTGGACATAAATTTTTATTTTTCATTTATTCAGTTTGTTTATCCTTACCTTTGACTCCATAGCCCAATGGATGGAAGTGCTTGGTCATAACGATTATGTATTCTTGACAACCCATAGGGGGTTATCATCCCGCAGTTGGAGCCAGTTGTTGAGATAAATTCTTGCTTCTGAAATTTCATTTCCCTTTCTATTTTCCCAACTTTATTTTTCCATTTATTTTCCCTCTTCTATACCTACCCTTGTTCCCTTTTTTCTTTTTCCCTTCTTCTATCCCTTTCTAGTTACCATACTTAGTCGTATTTCAAAAATTGACGGGTTCGCAGGTTGACAAGTTTTCATTTCTGTTCACGTTCCTATGTCACAAGTCTGACCAACCGCCTTGTTATAATATACTTAACCATATTTTGCAACTTCACGGGTTCACGGATTTAAGCCTTCATCTTCCAAGTTCCGTGATCTCCAATTTTCACCCAAAGTTCCATGATCTACATTATGACCGTCAGACTTGTCGTGGGTACCGATCCCCTAAGTATTTCATTTCTCCTGCATACAAGTTCGACCGGCCACTTTGCAACACTTAGCTTACTTTTTATCATTCATAACCACGGGTTCCCGGGTTGGCAAGTTAATGAAAAAATCCATATTCAAAATTGTTCTAGTTCATCCCTGCCATCTTGGTGCTTTTCCCAATATGCATTAAGTATGGTTTAATGTTAATAATTGATCATGCGGGCCCCGAAAAAATCGTCATTAATAACAAAGGGCTCGAGGAGATTTCTCATTAAATTGCATTAAAGCACTATTTGTCAAAGTTTATATTATTGTCATCTCTCCGAAAAATTCATTTCAAGTTATTGTCCAGCTGAAAGAATACTCTCGTCCTTCTATGGCAGCAGCAACTAGACAACAATTATGTGGTGATACTACAAATATTTTTGTTCGTGAAGACTAGAACTTCCAGTGGTCCAGAGCATATTCATATTACTCCTCTCCTACTGCACAGAAAGACATAATCTGGGCATCCAAAATTGCTCGTGTAGGATGTGTTGCTAAGATCTTTGATTGTAAAGAGCTTAATCCATGGTGTGTGGAGAAGTATGTTCCAAGTCAGAGGATTATACAACTCCAAGGTAATTCTTCGGTTTCCCTTTCACCGTAGGTCTTTTGCAGGATGTTGAAGCTCCCAAAGTTGATGCTTACCTTCAAAGGAGAAGACTGAGATTTCTTGAAGATACACAACAATGGCCTTTACCTCTTGGTTGAATATTTGGAGAATCTTGTGTCTATTCCAGAAGACAAAACCAGGATTTAGGTCGACTCTTTTAAAAACCCCTTTCGGGAAATCGCTTGGTTGTTTACCAGGTTGACAGGTCAGGAAAGCACTACTACCATTTCTCGCATGATTCTTTATATTTTATATTTTACAGTAAAAGAACATGCCATCTTTGATTGGGGAAATTTATTTCTATCGAAATCACGTCCCTGTTAACGCACTACAAAAAGGATATAAAAAATTCATTATGGTATCATATCTAATATTCGTTATAGTGTATTGTTGTCAATTCCAAAAATTGACCATAAGTAAGAGGGTGAATTGTGAAACAAATCCGGTTACCTTCTGGTATCAGGCATTATGGAGACATGAGACCCCTTTATATTTTTATGAAGTCTATAATGATTTTGTTTCAAACTTCAAGAGGCTATTGTTGGGAGAGAATACTTCAAGGATATCTGACCAGGCTAACAAATTTCTAGAGAAAAGAAGAATGATAGAACAAATGGAGAATCACAATGTCATAAGGATATTTTGTTCCAAATAAAATCCTTATTTTCTCTCGTATCATGTATCTGATAAATTATTCATTACAGAGGTGGCAAGGCAATACAATTTATGGCTGTATTCTTTCCACGAAAAAAGGAAAAATCAATTCATCCCCTTGCCATGGAAGATTGGAGATTTCATATTCAGAAACATAAATAAAATTGATGAGTTTGCAAATCACTTCAACCATGTAAATCTAAAGCATGCTGAGAAAATAAAGGGGTTTGATCCTAACAAAATATATGTGGAACATATGTTGTCAATAGGATTCAACAACTCGTTATTTCATTTTATCTTGAATGAAGAAGAAGATAACACTCAAAACACTCATGTACACAATGTTGGTCACATAGAAACAATACTCAATACTAACGAGTTTTATAAGCGAAAATGAAAGGGTCCCGGTGAAAGGAGTGCCCAGTCTCCAGTTGTTACTCCCAAAAATACCACATCCTGGAGCAATGCTTCAACAGCTCACCCAATTAGGAATTTTTCCAAGAGTAGCTCAAGTGGCAAAGGAAAGAATAATCCCCCCTGGAAAAATCGAGAGCTCACATAAGCTCCCTGTGAGAAAAAAGAGGAAGAACGTAGTGCAAGAGGAATAAGACAATCTCATAGAGGATGACATCAATAGCTTCTCTCTTGAAGACATGGAGCTCGAGGTAGATATTGAGAAAATGTTTCCCACAATTGATAAGCTCGGAAATATGGCCCAAAAAAATTCATCATAAGAGATCGTTGCAAATGAGACCTTCAATGAAGAAGAGTTGTTTACTTTCCAAAGTGTTGTTTTTTATAAGGAATCTAAAAAATTGATTGTAGGAAGAGGTGATCAAAAAAATAAGAAGGGAAAATCTCGCTTAGAGGTTGACCTGAAAGATATGCGACCATCCCAAATCTCTAAAATTCACAGAGTAACCGGGGATGCTCTTGATGATTATATTGGTGGTCTGGAAGCAGAAAATATTAAGTTAAAAGAAAGGATCAGAGAGTTGGAAAATCCCTTGATGCCTCTTCCAATCCTTGCAAGTCCTTTGTCAATGGTCAAACCAACCACACTCGCTATTAAGTTGAAAGGATATTCAAGCCTACTCACAGGAGTCAGGAGTTATGTAGAAAAAATATTAAGAAGAGAATGTCACTAATAACAGACGCATGGGAGGTTTCGAAAAATATTGTTTCTTTTGGCTCAAGGGAACATTCCTTCCATGAATATCTGCAAGATGATATAAAGAATGTAGAAGGTTTCTACAATGATGTTGTATTACCATTTGGAATCAAAGTCTCTAACATGACGGAACTAAGAATAAGAGAGGAGGATCTGCCTTCCCCAAGTTGAATACAACAGTTAAATGTTTGCTAGAAGGAAAAGATTAAAAATTTGAATAACATTGTTCAAGCATGCAACGAAACCATACTGAAAAGAGAAGAATTTTTCAAGAGACTCACGGAGATAGAACTAGCATGAGTTACTAACAAAGTACAAGACCCTAAATTAATTCTCAACTCAACGTTTTTAACAAAGCAACAATTTGACGAACAAGTTGAGATATTTAAAGGGTTATCAGTTGAAATTTTTTATGGCATACTCAAATATATTGAAGATGAAATAGACAATTGGTTAGTTGATTATTCCGTGAAAAAAAAAGATATTGAGGAAGCAGTACATGGTATTTCTCTTGACTTGAGAGACTTGGAAGGTGATTTATTCAACAATAAAATCCTGCATGAAATAAACGTTGCACCAATGAAAAGTTATATTGAAGATTGGTTCAGCAAGGCAATCGAAAAATTAACCAAAGAAGGGCAAGAAATTGTTGAGACGGTTACTGTAACCATCAATGAAGACAATAAAAGGACAGCATCAAGCAAGTGAAGACACGAGAGACCATCATAGTAAGTTCACACTGATCACATTTTGCTTTTTTTTATCAATTTTTCATCCAGTTACTCTCCTTCTTTGACTAGAAAGGGTTTATTGAAATCTAATAACTTATCCATGTCTTCTTTCTAGGTCTTGCTACTCTACATCGCCCACCATTATCTTTCTACATCTTACTTCTTGTTCATATTTGCTTTATGTTCTGCGAGAGTACCAATCTCAGTCCTAAGGACAAACACATTTAAATTTCAAATCTTTGTAACAGACTATATATATTTTTTTAGAAATCCCAAGAGAACTATTTCGGGATCCATTTTGACTGTACTTTGTAACTATGAGTTTTGAGTATAAAGTATTTGAGATTGATCTATTAATATCTTTATTTGAGGTCCCCCTGTTTTACTCTATTAAGGTTCTCTTATGCATGCAGACCATCTTCATTTATTTTATGTGATCAGAAATCATTAGTTTAACTATGATGGATGTGAGAAAACTTTGTCTATCTCTTTCAAATGTATGAAGTGTGTGGTTCCTAGTCATTTCTCAGGAACTATCTTAAAAGAAAACAAAACATTTTATTTCTTGTTATTTTTCTTGCAATCGTTATATTTCTTTGATTATCATGATGGACTTCTGCAAAGTCCCATATTCTGAAAATATAGAGTCCCAAGAAAATCTTAAAATAAAGAGGAGTACCACCTCTATAAAAATGTAGGGGGATTTGTATCCCCGTGAGGTTGTCATTTTGGTCCTGACAGATTCAAGCATCAACATTATTTGGCGACCATACTGGGGAATGAATTGAAATTTGAAATTTGGTTTAGCATCTTTTGGAAAATACATGACTTTCCCCAGGCTGATCAACCCCACCTAGAAATTGGAGTGAATAATCAACGAAGCATCTTACATCAGCTATATAATCTGGTAATAACGATAGTCGAGACCTGAGAAGAATTAGAAAGGTCCTGGTAGATCTTAGCCCAAGAATAACAAAGATAAATCCTTCGGAGACAGAGGAGAGATGAGCAACAAGACTGAAGAAACCAAAGGCTAGCTAGAGCAACACAAGGACAAGGTAGGGATTGAAGTTGGACGAATACAAGGGACCCATTACCAGAAGTAAAAGCAAGCAACTCTTTATTCTAAAAAGTGGAAATCATATTCCTGGAACATCTTCGGACATGGCATAAATAAATGAACAATCGTGAGAAGAACCATAAAGAGAACCTCATGAAGAGAGACAAGGAGGTGGAATAGGTGTTGCAAGAAATCAAGAAAACCGAAAAAGAATAAGAGATTCCCATTTAAATATTTTAGGTGAGCAACATGACCTCCCCATTCTCCCTAAGGGTACCTTGAAGGAATTTTCTAGAGTTGGAACAATCGATGCCAAAAGACACCTTAACTTATTTCTTGATGTTTGTGATTTTCATCATGTCGAGTATGACAATGTGATGGTAAGGTTATTTCTTCAAACCTTATCAGGAAGAGCTTATGAATGGTATACGACATTACCCAGTAGGTTGATTGGCTCGTTTATGTTGGACACACCTACCACACTTAGAGGGGGGGGTGAATGAGTGTGGGGATCTTTTTCACAAAACTTCCCTCTTACACAAAACTCATTAGTTAGCATTCGACATTTACTTGTTACTCATTGTTGTCATTAATAATCAGTTAGATGTGAATACATATCAGCAACATATATCAACAATATATCATCAACAAATCATCACCACAATGAACACAAAGAACACAAGATGTATGTACAATTTTCTTTTTATTACGGACTACAATCATTGGGGTTTATCAGCAACAACTGAATATAGTACAAATCTACAAGAGAACCAGCTCTATATGCAAGACTCAGCTTGCATTCTTAGCACCAACTGAGATGAGGCAACAATCCTCAACATATATCAATCTGTACCATAAACAAGAGCATCAACCATGCACCAACCTGTGC